>JANKKI010000091.1:600000-761062 GCA_025175665.1 Cinchona pubescens
AGTCATATCTTAAAGTACAACATCTTATGTCTTTACTAAAGGTAATTAAAACTTCTCGGGACTAATTACGACTAAGAATCTTTTGATAACTTTTAGAAAATACTAAAGGCATAAGAATAATGTGTAAAAGTATTCGAGGGTAATTTGGTAATTTTAAAAAGTATTTGGAACCTTTATGAATCTTATAAATACTTTAGAGGTCATCTGTTAGCTTTACTAAAGTATCAGGGGTTAATCTGTAATTTCCAGAAAATTTTCCAGTCATATTTTTCCTAAGGTGTGGTGGGACTATTCTGCTAATTCCAGGGACTACTAATGGCCATATAATATTGTTTCGGTCAAATTACCATTTACAGAAATTAAAAGGACTTAATTCGACATGGATGGAAAATATTTTGGGCCATCTTATAATTCTATTTAATTATGGGATTAATGTTGCAATTTTTCTACAATTTTGTCTTAGCTTCGTCTCCATGTGTTTCTGAAACCTTATTGCACAGTGAAGCTTGCCGGCCAACTTATCTCACAATTTTCCGATCAAAATTTCGGCTAACATTCAATTAGATGTTCATCCTACTGCGATTCAAGCAATTGTTTCCTAATGAAAAATATATTTTCACACATAAAAACTTCATTGATGAATTAAATTATTCTTCTACTATTATTATTATAATTATACATATATATGTTCTATATATTGTATAATTGGTAGAATCGCTAAGGATGCTTGTCTATACATATACTATCATTATATATATATAGATTTATACAACATCCATATTATATTTCTGTTTCCAGATTATAAGCATGATACAATTTTTGTTTTAATTAAAATAAATCATATATATATATATATATATATATAATTGTGTCTACATATACATATCTATACAAATAAATTTGATGACAACAACATAAAATAATTTAGATATAACTAACCTGAAGTGACAAAAAATTTTCCTGCTTTCCCAAACTCTGAAGTTAAGTATCGTAACAAAAATATCAGATTATACTATATTATATATATAATACTATTACTAGTAGTTTATTTTCTTAGGACTCTTATAATATTTTAATCTCATTAGAACTTCCTACCTAATTAGTTATAAGATAGCTATACTTACCCCTTAAGACTCTGTATTTGATTAAATGTAGCAATAATTTCACTTATCCCTTAGCACTCTGTATCTGACTAAACGTAGCAGTAATTTCACTTATTCTTAGGACTCTATATTGGAATGAAGTATAAAATAATAATACTTATCTAGAATCAATAAAACAAATAATAAGATAATTCTTCCTTTTTTTCGGTTATCACAACCACCACATAACATAAGCAATGGAAGGTTGCAGTGT
Organism: Cinchona pubescens; assembly: GCA_025175665.1. NCBI lineage: Eukaryota > Viridiplantae > Streptophyta > Magnoliopsida > Gentianales > Rubiaceae > Cinchona > Cinchona pubescens. Next base: position 601,357 of record JANKKI010000091.1, read on the forward strand.
CCAGACCTAACTTAGGAAAAAGAGTTTCTACTTACTATTCAGAGAAGCTGGACATAAAAACAAGGCTTGATAATTTCCCACTTCAGTCAACTAAAGAACACTAAATACACTAAAGCATTCTACAACCAGACTAATTTACAGCAGTTGATATTGGATTCTGCAGTAATGTGTTAGATACGGAGCCTAACCATGGTCTGAAGGAGTGCTGCTACTAGTTACACATCATCACTGGTTCGGTTAAAGGTGATTTGAACGTTCTTGATGTCAAAACAGTCGGTCAAACCAATCTCAATCCACGACCAAACTGCAGCTCCAGTGAAGAAATTTGCTGAGCCCTTCTAGTGCTTGATTTCTTGATCTGGATCAGCTTATCATAGGCACACCGAGCCTGATTCATTCCCTTATTGTAGCACCCAGTATCTAGGATGATAAGTGACATGATACCGTGCTGATGCTTTTGCATATACATCAACTGATTCACCTCCTTTCTTGTTGAACCAGGTCCGAGCCTCCTTCCTCAACAACCTCACGGCCATACCAACAGCTTCTGCATCTTTTCTCCGGTCAAAAGATCTTGACATCTTCATGATACCACAACTCAATATTTCCGCTTCTGTTTTGATGCCCTAGCAACCCATCAAATTACCCAACTTATAGTCACAACTATCTACTCAGTTTTGTATTCAAAAGCTTAGTCAATGTAATCCACAAAACCATCTACTTCCAAGTCAGGATTATATGATCTTCTTGCCATTTCCTTAGTAAATAATCTAATAGAGCTTGTGTGTGGTGCAATATCTTTAACCTCCCTAAAAAGCTTTCCTATCACATGTTTTGATTCATAGGTGGTCTTCCAGGCTTTTCCATGAAACCTGGATATTCTTCAACGCGTAAATGAGATGGTATCTCAGCAGAAACAGCAGTCTTTGGAAAGTTAATTGCAATGGAAAACAGCCGTGCAAGCCCCAGGCATGGTTCACTCATTGCCTTCATTGGTTCCTGGTCAGCGAAGACCGTATGGGCATTTGCAATGATTCCTAAACTATCAGTCACAATATAGTTTGTGACGTACTGCTCAACTTCCTGAAGCATAACCAGTACACATTCATGCAATTGAAAAAATAAAAATAAGAGTAACTACATCACTTTGGTGGAACACAGCAACATGATGTTGGAAGGCCAAAGTAATTGACACTGTTACTACAGCCATGCTAAAGACGAAAAGTAACTACTGCACCCTCCAAAAAAGGAAATGTGTATGATAAATGCTCCCAGGACATTATTGTGTTCAAGAACTATTACCTCAATCATAACTAGATGATCCAACTGCGTGCTTGGTGGAGCTGGTGTATAATCCATAGCTGAGGCTTGCTGAGGTTGAATCAAGTCAGTCCCAACAGACAAAGTAAATGTCTCCATCCAAATCACATCCAGAACATTCATTTGGATGAGGCCAGTAATTAACATTTAATCCATCTCAGTGGCAATGCTTGAATACAAGAGAAACTTCCCAAAACCATATGATTAACCACATAACAGAGTTCTTATTCTATATTATAGAAGTTCACATGATTATAGGTCCCACATTAATAAACAAGTCCTTGCAGTCTAAATTATGCTTTGGTTACAGTTTTAGATGTCAGACTTGAGTTTTACAGTCAATTACTCCAATTCCTTATACCAAATCTTGACTCTGTTCTACACCTCAATAATAATGGCTTTCCTACGTTGCCTTAAATAGATTCTGGATTCTGTTCCACACCAAAATGTTTTCCTTTTATAAAAGTTGCCTTAATCATCAAGAAACAGCTAAACAAATTACATGCAACTAGTTAGAGCTCAAAGATAAAAAAATCCCTTCAAACAAATAATAGTAGTTATAACTTCTTCTGTTATAGCAGACTTTGTACAGAGAACTTGATCAATGAAGCCACTTCTTGTCATTTTTGCCCTCCAGTCCATCAGGTCTAAGAATATAAAATCCCAAAGACCGATATATGCATCTCAATATCCAAGTTCAAGCCTGATAGAACAAAGTGTTGTATCCTTTGACCTAATACCACAAGTACTTTCAACTTTTCTACTACAAGCCTGGTGATACAGCACCCACCAAACCTCTTTATATATGCATGTAGTTCTGTACATAGACTTGATTAGCAACCTTTAAGGGTTTCATGACAAAGAGCAGTTCAGCAATAAATAGTATGGGGCATTAAACTATTAAGTATCACCTAAACTTGCCCTCTTTTGCTGAGAAATTCGCCTAAAACCGAAATTTTTATAATGAAATAGATAAATTTAAAACTGCAATCTTTATGATGCATGCTCAGATCTCCAGTAAAATGGCCATGGAGAATGATTTCACAGGGAAGCATGCAAAAGTGTCCTACCAATGGTACAAAATATGATCTATTATGGTCATTGTTCAACCGTTACATTAACCAATTGACGACTTATATTTATGAATGGTTAAGGAACGTGTCATAAGATGACAGCAATTGAGAGATGGGAAACGACAAAAGGCAGGTAAGAAAATATCTTTACCAAGTTAATATATTAACTGCTGATACATGTATTTTTGCAGTTACATTTTATCAAACGCCAACAACTTATCACGAGTGGAAGTTAAACTGGTACAATGTCTTGAATGCATGAACAAATACTAATGGGAAAGGGGAGTAAAGCTTCTCTTTACTATTAAACATTTTGAATTTTATCTGACTATCAAAGTAAGAGTTAATGCATGATTTAGATGCAGAGTAAATGAAAAGAGTTGAAATTTGTTTGGCCTGACAAACGTATTTTCAAAGAAAATAGTTGAAAATAATGAAACGAACTTGTTTGCCCAATGAAAATTGTTTCAACAACAATCTATCTCAATGACCAATGCACTAGTGCAGACAAAAATGACTTGGAAATGTATACAGAAGATCCTCAATGGTTTCTGCAGTGTCGGCAAAGAACAGAATGATGGAAATGGACGCTTGAAAAATGGTAAAAAAGAATAAAAAAAAATGAAAAGAAGAAGCACAGAAAATAGTTTACCTGGTGATTCCTCGGAATGGAAGTAAAATTACAGATCAGTTCCTCGGGAAATAATAACATGGTGTTTTAGGCCTTTCAAAGTTGACAGTCTGAAAAAGAAATAACACTTTTCTTAAGGATTCAAAGGCAGTTTACCTTACAGAAAACTTAGTTTCAACTTGTACTGAAAACAAGTTCAAGGTAAATTGCATTGATATGGGAATAATGGATCATTGGCAGACGTTTTAACTAACATGACCTAAAACCAACAACTTAAATTAGAGAGGGCAAAATTGTAAAAGAATCAATTAAATCCATTTGATTCACATTTGATGACATGCAGAAGCATATAAATGGAATCACTCTCAAGACAACAATTTGTTAACGTCTCCAACATAAAACAAACAAAATTAAGAGTTCAAACTAAAATGAAGTACAAGATTCAGTGAGTAACATTGAGCATTTCGAGAACAAAATGAAAAGAAACAAGATATCCCTTTTTAAATGTTAAGCAAAAGAATGCAAAAGAAACACCAAAATAGTGGGGCAACTATAAAATTTCACTTTCTGCATCAGCTTCTTCCAGAAAGGTACCTCAACATAATCACAAAAAGCCCCATAACTAAATGCTAATACTTCAAACTGCAAAGACTCTGGTCTGTTCTATCATCTGTTAATGCAGACAACAATAGTACGACTCTATTATGTTTACCTCCCATCCAGCTCTGAGTCTGCTTATCTTATTAGAAGAAAAGCATAAATTTTACTGAAGCACGCAAATTTCCATGTTCATTCAAGATATTGTATAGAAACAGATTCTAGATGTATATCATGCAAATGCACGTGTCACGTTGATCTGCAAACAAAGATACCCGAAACAACAGAGACACTGCATCCATAGAAGTTGAAGGACAACAAATATTCCTAAGTAATTGATTTTACCAGATCTTGACCATCAGCTGACAATTTTCCATCGAGCATCTGAAAACCCAATGGAAGCATATTAACAAATAAAGAAAAAAATAAAGCAATGATTGCAGTAACAGAATTATTCAAGAATGCATACGTGGATCTCAAGAAAACAGTCTTGCAGAATGATTGTAGATGAAAGAAGAGGCAGACTCGAATTCATTCTGTCAATGGAACAACATTCGATCAAGATTACGCTCATAGCTCAACCATTTACCAATGCGTAAAATTGATAAGAAATAAAGAAAATCAATTTAGATTTACTTACTGTTAAATGAGAATGGAAGTCCGTTCTCCACAAAGAAACTTCTATGAATGCAAGATGCGAAGTTTAATTTCATTGCTGTACTCTCTTTGTTCTTCTTTAATCCTCTCAGCTGAAATGTTAGCTTCATCACTGCACCGGCGCAACTCAATCATCCTTAACATACAAATGCTTCCAAAATAAGAAGGAATCTCCTCGAGTTTGTAGCAATCTCGCATGACAAGTTGTTCGAGGCCAGGGAAGGGATCAGTGGTGACAATCCATCGTTCAATGTTCATATTTGACAGCTCTAAGAGTTTAAGCTTGAGAAATTGCACGTGTTGCTCTGCCATGTCCCATAGCTTCCCCTTGAAGGCATGTTCTCTCAGTTTGAGAACCTCGAGATTGAGTAGCTGCTGAATTTTGGATATTGCCCGCCAAGGCAGGCAACCCAATTTGTGCAAGGTCAGCTTCTTTAGAGTCAAAGGGAAACTAAACATCTGAAATTGAATATGAATCCTGCTATAAGAAGTTATGCCTTGAGAACCATCAGTAGACAACACTAATGACGCAAGATTTTGGAGGGAAGCAAATCCAGGAAACTGAATGTTGCTCCTACCATACAGCTGAGACTCTGAAACAACACATCTTAGCTTCCGAAGTCCAGTTAACCTTCTTAAAAGCTTCTCTGAGAATGCTACATCATGAAGAGCTAGTGTTGAAAAGGTCATTATCTGATTTAACTGAGTTGATTCCTCAAGCTCATAATCACCCAAAGATATAACAGCTTTTTCACTTACATGTATATCCTTTAAACTTTTCATCTTCCAAATGGTTTCTGGTAAACAAATCAAAGATTCTAATCCTTTCACAACAAAAGTTCTTAGGTTCCAAAGAATGGATATTGATGATGGTACTTCTGTAATAGCACCTCGGAGAGCTAAGTATCTCATAAATGAACTATTTGCATAATTTCTTCAGGAAAAGAGAAGTGTAAATAGATGCTCTCCAAATTCAACACTTTGAGAAGTTTAAAGCTGTGAAGAAAATGAGAGGTGACAGAACTCGATTGTGATTGATTCCTCCTAATTTCAAAAGAGACCAGCAGAGAGTATACATGTAATCCAATAGCTTTCGGCTGAATGAAACTCTCCCATCTAGTATGTATGCACAACCTATAGGGGTTATCTTTTACTAGAGTCGAGGAACCATGAGGATGATCAGGCCAATCAACATGGATAAACTTCTCTTCTTTAGCTTTTTTCACACAGAATTGATGTAATAGATCATGAACGCAACATGCTTTTATCCCACCATTAGAACTTCTTTTAGAAACGTCTACTAGGCTACGATTGATTAGCTCCAACAAGTACTCCTTCGCCATTTCTTCTGAGCTCCTCTTCTCATTTTTTTGTATCAAGCCTTCAGCAATCCATAATAAGGTCAACATTCGCGACACTAATTTCTTTACCCACTTGAAAGGTTCCGAAATAAAGAAAACAAGGTTTCAAACGATCGGGTAAGTGCTTGTATCTAAGTTCTAGAATGTCTCTTAACACATTACTAGACAACACCCAAATTCAAACTTTCTTCAATTTGTTTCCAGTAATCTAGATTTTCTTTTTCCTTTTCAAGAAGAACTGCAATTGCAGCAATTGCCAGAGGCAGTCCTCCACATTTACATGCAATTGCTTTCCCAACCTGTAATTGATTTTGAGGGCAGCCATCCTCGGGAAATATCATCTCTTCTAAAAATTTCCAACTTCTCTGCTCAGAAAGTATGGAAAGAGGATAAGTACTACGATTAGGATGCAAATCTAGATTATGAATTTGACTTGTTAAAAGAATTCTGCTCCCATTTCTATTTTCTGGAAGTGAATGGTTTATGGCATTCCAAGCTCCAGTATCCCAAACATCATCCATAACTATAAGGTACCTTTGTCTCATTAAACATCTCTCGGACCAGATCCGGTAAATCTTCATCCTTCATATTCAAGATATGAACTTCTTCAACAGAGGCAATGCACCTTAAAATATCAAGCAATAAGTGTCTGACTCTACACACTTGAGAAATAGAACACCATGCAATTTTTCTGAAGTACGATTGAACAAAAGGATCATTGTACACTTTTTTGGCAAGAGTAGTCTTACCTACTCCGGACGTGCCAACAATCGAGACAATTGAACGCTGATCTGATCCTCTTGTAAGTAGATCAATTACTTTAGTTGCCTCATTATTGAAGCCCACAACCACTCCATCAATTCTTGAAGTACTAATTCTTGATGGTTGTATTTGGATGCCTCTGGAGTTTGTCTCAGCACAGATTTCTCTGTTGCTGCGTGTCTGATACTTCATAATCTCCCCGACCCTTTTCTTGATGGTTTCAATTTCCTTCAGGACATTGGATAAACGTATTATATGATACCAAATAGGACTATCTGCTATTGAACACGAATTGATGACATTTTGTGCCTTGTATGCCACAATGACGGTCCGTCTCCAAAGGCCTTCTAACTCCTCACACTCATTTTGTAATTTCACAATATCATTGAGCAAAATAACAAGGGACTTGAGCTCCTTGTGGATTGTCAAGATTTTGTGCTTGGCGAAGAGAACGAATTTGGGGTCGCAGTCAATCATTTCCTCAAGGTTCGTCAAGAGGAAATCAATAAATCCCTCTCCATTAGTCGTGGGCCAATTAGAATTACATGAAATTGGCATTTCCACACAAAGCTCTATGATTTCTGTCTTGACATTGGTAACCTTTTCCAGGAAATGAGAACGATTACTATCAATGGCAATCAGAGATGTCACCTCACTGATAACTGCTTCAACTCGTTTTGAGATTGGATTTTGCCCTTTTCTTCCCAACTCCTTTGGCGGATCCATGAGGAATGCTAATAAGAAAATTAGCTCATCACGAAGGAATTCGATGTCGTCCGTCATAAACCCCTTCTGCATCTAGATGTGTATAATTTCCTAGGCTTTCTGAGAAAATATCCACAAAACTTGCAACAATTTCACCCATCAGAAGAGCATCAGACCTCGATGCCTCCGAAGCTTTAAGGAGTTCTATATACATCTTTGTGACCTCTGGATGACGATGATAAGGCATGATCTTCTGTAGCTTGTCGGAAAGAAGTGAATTCATTTCATCTACTTCCATACCGCCTGCCCAGTATAAAAGTGACAGACACACAGCATTTTTTGCCCAATCTTGATTAAGTGTCAAGAAATCTCTTAACTTTTCATGCCTACCACAGAATCGTATGCTGAAGTCAACAAAATCTCTGGAGAACCTTAGCTTCGCTTCAAGAACCATGATCTGCTTCTTCACTGGGGCAATAATCATATCAGCTTTCAAACTCACAAGCCGCTTCAAATTCACGAGGGTAGAATCCATGAATTCCAGGATAAAAAACTCATTCTGATTAAGAAGGAGCGAGGAACGATGCAAAACAGCAACGCAAATCCTTCTCTAAATTCTGGCTTCAAGTTCTCAACTGTTTTCAGCAAATTAGATACCAAACGTTCCCAGTCTTGGACATCTATTTCACTGATTGCAAAATATCCAGCTCCATACAGGCCCTTTCCTGCTTCTTCTAATGTTGATTCAGCAGCGCTGTTCAGTGTAGATCCCATCTGCAGCATAGTGTCCTCTTCATCAGCAGTCCTAAACTTTTTTAACAAACTGAAAAACATTTTCACAAATCTCAACTCCAGTAATAGAGCCTTGATTTGATTCTCCACAGTAGGAGTCAAATGAGGTTCCTTCCATAGATTTAAGAGCTGTTCAATTGCAGAATCAACACAAGTGCTATCCATTCCTTCGCGATTAATATTGACTAAAAAGTAGATGGCAATGGAAACCCAAAAGTCATCAACTCCCTCTTATTGCCAACTCATTGTCCACCACCTAAGGTTGACCATAATAGACCGGCTAAATTACACTTACACCCTCTAAGTTGGGCCTTTTCTACACCCGATTTATTCTTCCATCTTCTTGAGTTCGGTAGTTGTGAGTTAGCTTGGAAGGAAATGGAAGGAAGAAAAGGGAAAGGACGCGTAAGTTAGAATTTTTTTCTTTGTTTGGGAATTCTAAATGAAGTATAAAAAAAATCTAAGGGAGGGAGATTAAGGGATAAAAATTTAAGCAAATGCTTTTCTTTTATAATGGAAGGAAATAAAAGAAAAAGTTAGATCACTTTATAATTAATTATAAAATATTATACCTATATTCTGTCTCTTATACACATCTAGATGTGTAAAGAATGACACTTTAGTAATATTAATGAATTTTTTTCCAAAACTCCTAAACAATTCCGAGAAAACTTTTCTTTTCTTTCCTTCCTTCTTTATTAAAACTTTTCTTCTATAACTAGGAGGAAATGAAAGAAAAAATTGAATTACTTTACAACTAATTATACAATGTCATATTTATTTTTCAAACAAACAAACAAACCCTTAATCCTACTACGTAGAGTCGGCTGCATGAATGTATGTTACTAAGCAATTGCGTTCTATCATGGACTATATCCTTCTCAATTCCTAGATGGGCTATATCTTTCTTATAAATTACCCACCAAATTTTTTCAGTCTTCCTCTACCTATCCTATATTGAATACTCTCTCTAAAATCTACTCGCCTGACACGCGCTTCTACTGGTCGTTTTAACACATAATCTTACCACCTTAAATGTGTTTCTCTCATCTTCTCATCAATAGATGTTACTCTAATTTTCTCACGAATACGCTCATTGTGTATCTTGTCCATCCTAATGCACTCACACATCCATATTAATGTTCGTATTTCTGCTACTCTTATCTTTTGGTCATGTGTGTAATATACTACTTAACACTTAGACCCATAAAGCGTTGCTGGTCTAATTGTTGTTCCATAGAATTTACCCTTAAGTCGTAAAAGAATTTTGCGATCCCATAATATTCCCTATACCATTCTCTATTTAGTCCAACCCACTTTGTATCCGATGAGTAACATCTCGATCTATATGCAACTATCACTCTGAAGAACTAATCATAAATATTTAAAATTTTCACTTATAGGTGGTGTCTCTTGATTTCCGATACTAACCCATATTCCATTCCTACTTACACCCTTGTTAACTTAAATTTCATATATTCTGTTTTTGATCTACTAATTTTAAACCCTTTTGCCTCAAGTGTCTCTCTCCAAATTTTGAGTTTAACATTAATCCCATCTTTTATTTCATCTACTAGCACAATGTCATCTGCAAATAACATACACCATGGTATTGTATCCTGTATGTGCCTTGTAATTTCATCTATAACCAATGCAAATAGGTAAGGATTTAGAGTTGAACCTTGGTATAAACCTATTTTTATAAGGAACTCTCGTGTCAACCCTCATGATATTTTCACACTTGTAATTGCATCCCTATACATCTCATTTATTGATTCTATATATACTATTCTAATTTCTTTTTTTTCTAAAACTCTCAATATAACTTTTCTAGGGATTCTATCGTACGCCTTTTTTCAAAATCAATAAAAATCAAATGTAAATCTTTTTCTTATCTTGGTATCTCGGTATCTCTCAGTAGATGTGTATAAGAGAGATGTATAGCTTCAGTAATTAATCTCCCTGGCATGAAACCAAACTGATTAATTGACACATTAGTCTCATTTCTTAACTTTCTTTCTATCAACCTCTTCCAAAATTTTATCGTATGACTCATTAATTTATTACCTTTATAATTCGCATAATTTTGTATGTTCCCTTTATTTTTAAATATAAGTATAAGAGTACTCTTCTTCTATTGATCAGGCATCTTTTCTACTCTTCAATATTTTATTGAAAAGATTGGTAAGCCAACTTATGCCCTTCTTCCCTACGTATTTCCATACCTCGATTAGAATATTATCGGAGCCAACTACTTTTCCTTTCTTATCTTCTTCTTAGCCTCTTCCACCTCTGATTCTTGAATCTTTCGATAATACATTACGTTTCTATACTCTTCAAACTTACCTAACTCTCCTAAACAGATGATATCGTCTACATTGTCTTATCTCTCCCACCTCTCCTTAATTTCCTCATCTCTTATTAGCACCTTATTACTTTCATCCTTGATGCACTTAATTTGGGTTAAATCCTTCGTTCTTTGAATTCTTGCTTTACAATTTTATAACTATCTCGTTCCTCCTCCTTAGACTTTAATTTTTAGTAAAAATCTTCAAAAACCTGTCTCTCGCTTCACTTACAACCTTTTTTGACTCCTTTTAGAAAGTTTATATTTTTCAATATTTTCGTCACTTCTACAACTATATAGAACTTTATACTTAGCCCTATTAATTTTGATATTATTTTGTACACCTTCATCCCACCACCAAGTTTTCTTGTTCTTGGAATCATAACCTTTTGACTCTCTAAGTATCTTCTTAACCACTGTTCTTACTTTAATTGCCACGTCATTCCATAAAGTGTTAGATTCTCCTTGTAAATCCCAAATATTTTACCCTAACAAATCTTTCTTAAAAGTTTCTTCTTTTTTCCTTCTTTAAATTCCTCCACTTAATTCTAGGTGATTTACGTAGGTTCTTTCACCTAATGTGATGTTTAAGTCTCAAGTCCACCATCAAAAGTTTATGTTGTGATGTTAAACTTTTTTCAGGTATGATTTTACAATCTCTACAAACACTTCTATCTCTCTTTCTTGTGAGGAGAAGAGTCAATCTGTGACTTTGTTGAACCACTTTTAAATGTAACTAAATATTCATTTCTTTTCTTGAAAAAAGTATTGATAATGCAAAGGTCGAATGCTATTACCAAACTTCAACATTAATTTTCCTTCTTCATTTCTTCTCCCATAACCATATCCACCATGCATTTCTTCATAATTTTCGTTATCTCTTCCCACATGTCCGTTTAGATCACATCCTATAAAAATTTACTCACCTTGGAGGACATTACTTATCATCTCATATAAATCATCCTAAAATTTAACCTTAATGGACTCATCTAGATCTACTTGAGGTGCATAGACACTGAAAATATTAATAGATAAGTTTCACGTCTTGAAATTAGTTTAAGGGATATAATCCTATCTCTTCTCCAAGTCACATGTACTACATCATCCTTCATCGACCCATCTATAATAATACCTACCCCATTTTCAGTCCTGTTTACTCCTGAGTATAAAAGTTTAAATTCTAAATTATTTAGTAGTTTAGCCTTTTCTCCTACCCATTTTGTCTATTGTAAATACAAAATATTAATTCTTCTCCTAATCATTATATCTACCACCTCCATTAATTTACCGATAAGAGTTGCAATATTCTAAAAATTCCTATTCTAATCATATTTTCCAAAATATTTTTCTTTCCCACTACCCTACTCCTATTATGTTAGGACGCTTGCGTATTTTTCACTATACCCGAACCTCCATGGAGATGTAGCGGCTTTTGCCCACTATGAATAGCACTAAGGCAATGCGACACGTCGCTTACAGGGAATGCCTTAACATTAGCGCAATGTCGTAATGGAACATCTCATAAGATTGACAAAATTTTGTTTTACGTTGGTTGTCGACCTAATACAACCCTCCTCCTTTACTCGAGTTTGAGACCGACTATACTAAGAAAAACCCATATTTAAACGCTTATTTTCTTATTTTATTTAGTCAAAATAATCATAAAAAATAATTAAATTTAATTGATTGAATAATTATTCCAAATAATACACAAATAATACCTATCTAAATGCAGTCAGCTGAGTTTGGGAGTTTAAGAGAGAATAGAAGAAAAAAGAAAGGAAGGAAGAGATTCTAATATTGTTTGGGATTTGACAATATTAAAAATAAATGAAATGATTTTACATATAGAGGAAAATAAAATTTAGTTATACTATCTTTTCAGAGATAAAATTGGAATATTAAAAATATAATACAAACTGTATTTTGGTTTCTGTCCCTTTCTACCTACTTTCGTAAGAAAACTTTTTACCGAGCTGGAAGCATCTCGCATCAATCCTTGCATTAGTCCTTTTCTTTTCTTTCCTTTGCTGTAGACTACCTAGAATGAAGGAAAGATTTTTACTTTTATCCACAATTCCTTCTTTTCCATCTCCCGCTTTATATTTTCTCGTCTTTTTTCCTCTCTTAAACTCCCAAACTAAGGGAGTTTAAAAAAAAAAGAAAAGAAATCAAGGGATTTTTATTTTGTTTGAAAATTAAAAAAAAAAATTAAGATGATTTTAAATATATTTGAATAGAAAAATTTTACCATAGCCATTCATCTTTCCATTTCCTTTTCTTTCTTTCCTTTTTAAAAAAAAAAAATTAAACATTTGCCATCTTTTTCTTCCTTTTTCTCCAAATCCTTCAATCCAATCATCCCCCAATTTTCTTGGTACAGAAAGAGAAGAAGCCGAAGATGGTGTACACCTTCGCTGACTGGCCCTTGAGACACTTGGAGTTCCTAGAAAAACATAGGAGCTTGGCTTCGCCAGTGAAGTATGGAATCTCGACTCTTAAAAAGGAGTTAAGATTTCTGAGAACTTTCCTCATTTATCTTGTCGGAGCAGCAGCGGCAGGAGGAGGAGGCCACCGCCGGGTTGGAATCCAATAACTCTCCTTGGCTGGATCGTGGAGCCTTGATGAATTTTGTGGGCTCTGTCCTGGAGAACCTGGAGGATATTCTTGAACCGAAGGAGAGTTCAGTTACTGTTCTGAAGATAAAGTTTTGTAGCTTGAAAGAGAAACTAAGTTTCTTTAGAAATTTCCTTTCCATCTTTCTTGAAAATGATTATAGTAGTAGTAGCCGCTCGCAAGAGAAAATGATGATATCTTTCTTGGATAATTCTGTTCATATGGCAACAACCTCTGCTGCATGTTTGTCCTATTTGTTCTGGGTAGATAATGAAATGGATCCTAAGATGAATAGTAAGCTCTCTGATTTGCTACACAAGAAGATTAAACCTCGTACTTCACATGACCTAGACTTGTATCTTGCACTTCTGAGAGCAGCTCCTTCATTAAAGGCAGACAAAGTCTTACGAAATCATCACAAGAAGGGATCAGAAAGGTAAGACAAGACGACTGATACTGTTGCAAAGGGAAGTGGAGTAGGATCAATACTACCCCCAAAAAGAACTAAGGTAAAGCAGCAGATTATCCAAAAATTTAGGGAATATTTTGGAAAATCGAAGACATTCATCAGACCGAAAGCTCTTCTACAAGCTTCAACCAAAGATGACAAGGGACTTCTAAAACCTTCAACTGAAGGATCAAAAGATGACGAAAGACTTCTAAAAGCTTCAACCGAGGGATCAAAAGATGACGAGGGGCTTCTGAAAGCTTCAATGGCAGAACAAGCATCAGGAAATGAAAAAAATGATGAAGTTGCAGAGTTTGTCAAGTTTCTCCTAGATAACTGCCTGGACTCAATCATCAATGATCAGATTGATTCCCTTCGCAAGGAGCTAGAAGACCTCATAGCTTTCTTAATGGATCTACCACATAACTGTTGGGGAGATTTATTTTGGATCTCAAGGGATATCAAAGCAGCCGCTATCAAGGCAGCATCACATTCCATCATGTCGATGATTTATCAGAACTGGAGGCAGAAAAAAACCAAATTTCAGACTTGCTCAAAGCGATATACCTCCTCAAAGCAAGAGTAATTCTGAGACGGCTAGATAATCCATCTAAAGACGGTTTAATGGTCCCCCTGAAGGATGAACTTAAGCCCCTTGTTCAGGTGCTGGAGTTCTTACAAACATTTTCTTTTGATCCACCAAAGAAGAAACAAGTGGAAGAGAAATTACTCTTATCACATGCTGAAATTGTGTCCAAAGAGGTAAAGTCTCTCATTTACTCTATTCAAGAAACTGAATTGACAAAGGTGGTAGTAATGAAAATCTTGGCTGCTGGCAAGGATTTACCTAATTAATACAGAGCTAAAATTAATTCAGCTGCTAAGTCAAAAAGCTAGTCTAGTCTCCAATATGGATAATCAAATTGAATGCCTTCATGAGGAATTGAGATTTTTTGAGAACATTTCTCATGGATAATATAGACATAGAGGCAAAGCATGATATAGGGGACCAAAAATTGCTCTTGACACATCTTGAAGCTGTTAATAGTTTGTCATTCTCTCTCATTTCCTCATTTCTTTACAATGGAATGGCCACTGAATCAAGTCTGTCAGTTCCAAGGCTGCTTGGACATATTAAGCTTATCAAGGCAGAGGCTATTTTAGTGGAGTATAGAACTCATCAGATTGGCTTGATGGACCCTATGAAGGATCTTTTTCAGGAACTAGGCTTCTTCATAACGTTCTTTACTATCCGCGTCCATCCTGTACGAAGAGAAAAAGGAACTGATTTTGTCAAAAAGTAAAGCTGTGGCTAACGAGGCAGCATCTCTGATTTTCTTGTTTCGTAACGACATGAGAAGAGGGGACATGGCCAATGAGTTTTCGAAGTTGCTAGATAAGATTGAGCATCTGAAACCAAAGATCTTTTCTCCAAATTCCAGAGTCACTTCTCTCTAATCTCCCGATGATGACTAATGGACTGAACTTAATTAGTTCCTTGAACAGTTGGAAGATATGAGAGAATTGTTGAAATGTGAACCTAGTTCAATTTCTTCTGTGAAGCATGTGATTACGATGTTGGACTCAGGATTTGAGTCCCTGCAAGGTTTCCTCCTGGTTACTGCAGAGCAACATAATGATGATGAGGAGATAAAAGATCTTTGCACATATATATCACATGTCTTATATGAGGCAGAATATATGATTGACTCATTTGTGGTTAAAGTGGAATTTGTGTGGCACTTTATGCTGTGGGTTTACTTTGCCATGGAAGACATTACATTTGCCAGAGAAAAGGTTATGGAGGTTCAAAAGGAGAAAAAGTTTGACACAAAATATCATAGTGTTACCAAGACTTCCTTTCATGTGCCATCACAGGCTACCAGTGGTTCAACAGGTGAACTCCTTGTAGAGTTGGAAGATCAGAAACAGATTATAATTGACCGTCTAACACAAGGAAGAGTGGACTTGGATATCATCACAATTGTACGCATGGCTGGGCTGGGGTAAGACAACTTTGGCTAAGGAAGTATATGATTGTCCTTCAGTTGCCCATTTCTTCAACATTCGTGCATGGTGTCGCCTCTCTCAGGTATATGACCCACAAGAAGTGTTGCTAAATATCCTAGGCCACATTGCAGGAATCACTGGCAGTATCCATGAGAAGTATGATAAGTTACAGGAACAATTGTACAAATTTTTGAAGGGGAGAAGATACCTTGTTATCATTGATGATTTGTGGGACATCAATCAATGGGACAAGTTAAAGAGATCATTTCCAAATGATGACAATGGAAGTAGAATTTTGGTGACCTGCCAAACATTGAATTTGGTGTGTCAAGCCAAACCAGATAGTTTCGTGCACTCTCTTCGGCTATTTTCTGATCTTGAAAGTTGGAAATTCCTAGAAAAGAAGGTATTCTATCTAGATGCATGCCCTCCAACATTGCAGGAAATTGGAAAGCAAATTTCAAGTCATTGTAGGGGACTGCCTATTACAATTTCTAAGTGATAGGTGGTCTCCTTGCAAATACAGAAAGGAAACTTGATTGGTGGGAGAAAGTAGAAAAAAATTTAAGGTATGGAAATTTCATTGTAGATCCATACATGCATGTACTTGAATTTTGTTATGAACAATTACCACCCCACTTGAAACCGTGCTTTCTTTATTTTGCGGCATTTCCGCAGGGCAAAGAAATTCCAGTGTGGAAGTTGTTTAGGCTATGGGTTGCAGAAGGATTTGTACAAAAAACTGAGTCACAAATGTTGGAGGATGTTGCAGAGGGTTTAATAAATAGGAACCTAGTAATTTTAGCCGAAAGAAGATCAGTTGGTGGGGTCAAAGCATGTTTTATTCATGAATTGCTGTGGGATCTCTGCATGGCAAAAGCTAAAGACGAAAAGTTCATGCTAAAGATACAACATTATGATGAATTTTCCACCACTTGTCACCGACTGTGCCTCTGTTCTTCCCCAGAACAATTTGTAAAGTTAGGGCCTTCTGGACCCGTTGTGTCTGTTGTCTGTTGTTTTTTGCTTCTAATGATGCCAGCCCAGGACAACCTTCTGATATTTCATTCATTTCTCAAAAATTTCAACTTGTCAGAGTATTGGATTTGGAAGGCATCAATATGGGTAATTCTTTTCCCACTGGACTAGAAATACTGGTATTGTTAAGGTATTTAGCTGTAAGAGGTTCTGTAGATTTTGTTCCATCATTGATATCCAACCTCTCAAAACTAGAAACTTTTATTTTGTTGAGACTTAAACATGATTTTGACGTGTGCATTATACAGATACATTTGTACCAGATACAGCCCACCTCAATGCTGCAGGTTCAGCATGTTCGTGTAAAGAACAGTGCTACTTTCAGCTTGCAAATCTGTGAGCTTGAAAACTCTACCCAACTAGATAATATGCAAACTTTTCCATTCCTACCCTTTGTATTAAGGAAACATCTTTAGAACATCTTTAAGTAGGTTGTCAAGCTTCGGAAACTAAAATGCATATTTCGACGTGAATAAGATTCACGGGGATACTCAAAGGAATGCAATGAAGTTCCTGCATTCGAATTGCTGGCCTACCTTGAGTCACTCAATATAACTGTTTTGGGTATCATCTGGAGTGTTTACAAGTTTGACTTCCTGTACAATCTCAAGAAATTAACTTTGTAAAGGTTTTCCCTCGAATGGAGGGAAATGTCAACAATTGGGAGACTACCCAATCTTGAGGTTCAAAATTGCTAGGTGGTACTCTTCTGGGATAAGAGTGGAACATTAGAGGAGAATTCCTTAAGCTTAAGTACCTGAAATTGGAAAATTTTAACATTGTTCAGTGGAGTGCTGGGTATGATCCCTTTCCTTGTCTTCAGCAACTAGTGTTAAGAAGATGTGTGCAACTTAAGGAGGTCCCTTCAAGTTTTGGGGACATCATTACATTGCAGTCCATTGAAGTGGTGAGCTGCAATTTCTCTGCCCAGAGATCAGCAATAAAAATTAAGGAGGAACAACGAAGTAGGGGTAATATGACAAGCTCAAGGTCCTTATAAATCCTCAAATGTGGAGATAATACTCTTTATGGGTGGACCTGGCATAGTTGCTACCTGCCCACATTCTCGGTAATAAAATTGAACCTCTTTTATTTCTGCATGCTTATGTATTATTTATCTCCTCATAGTATTTTCTATGGTTTTTCCTTGGATTAGCTAAAATTGTTGCAAGTATTTGACCATGGATTCTGAGTCCTTTTTTAAAGAGAACTGGGATGACTTGGATTAGCACATACTCATGTTTATTTGAATTTTAGATATGAGACTTAATTAATCTTCTCTCCCTGAACTATATGAGGTATTACACATCCCATAGAGGTCTTTGGTATTAATAACCCCACAAGTTGAATGGGGCATGAAATGCTTATAATTATCTTTTAAGTTAATATTTTCTTGTAATAGTTATTTTTTTCACTTCAAAAGATTATCTTTATATTATTTTTTATTTTAGGTTAAAAAATATATAGATATTTTATTATGTTGATGCGAACTTGTTCTTTTATTTTATTTTTTATTTTACAAAGTAGCATGCCTCATTTTTATTTTATTTTAATATTTCTTTTTTATAACACATATTTTCAAGTGCAGTAAAATACTATTAACTAAATGTAAAAATCTAGTTATATCAAGACGACATATTATTTCCAATTCATTAACCAAAATACTATTAACTAAATTCAAAAAAGTACTGGTAATTTTTCAAGATTAATTCAACATAGCTACAATTACAAATTTTATCACTCCTTGCTAATTTGTGTATAGATTTTAATATTTTTATAAGTTTATTTATATTTAAACATGACATTATATGATTTAAAAACTATTTTACGTATGAAGATTTGAAGTAATTAAGAATGGGTAATAGTAGGAGAATATTTCAATATCTACAATTCTCCCCTATCTATCATCTTTAATAAAAATATAAAATGATATTATTATCAAAATATTCTATCAATATCTTAAACACATCAAACACAAGATTATAATCCGATAATGACACATTCCTAAACTATGAAAGCATGATTTATCTGTGAACCAAACTGACCCTTTGTTCAAAGTATTCCACCCTATTTCCTAGTACAACTCGCAAAAAGCCAAGTTAACTGCAACCATCTGTTGCATAAGATGGTAGTTGTCTGGTTCTTTTCCTTGCTTGTAGAATTAAATCGGGATATTTCCATTGCAAACCGAGTTCGTTAGGGGTGCAGTACTTTTTACGCTTGTACTGATTTTGTACCATTTGTTTGTGGCAGCTAATTAATGTGAAAGATTTTTATTGCAGATTGTTTGTCTAGTTCTTTTCCATCATGCATTTCGGACACTACCAGCCACACCATAGCTTCTCTTTGCTCCAACGATTCATTTAACAAGCTGTTATTCAAAATGCCTCAGATGGATGAGCTATTCGGCACTTGGCCTCTGTATCAGCTGAAGATGCACATTGTTAAAGTTTGAATTGTCTATTTTCATTTGTTAATATAGTTGCCGTCTCCACCTTTGTCTCAACTTGGATGGTTTGTACTTGTACTCTTGTACTCTTGTACTCGTTCAATCTTTTGTGTAGTCTGGATTTGATATCTGCTCTAACTTACTATAGTTATTCTCTTATTTCTACTTTTGTAATTAACTTCGTCTCATAATTGTATTTACCTGTTTGGACAATTTGTTAGAAAATGAATAAAACAGTATAATTTTGTGATCAGGTTTTCTGCCTCTTATTTATTTGTAGACATTCATGTTTACTGTTTATAAACTGTACAATCTATTGAGATAAATTTAGTTAGCCTCTTCTTTTGCTACCTAGTTGATTAACTGTTTGGTGATCTATAGTTCTTAGCTACCATTCTGGTTCTGGATGTCATATATGGTGAAAATGAAAACTCTTTTTGTTTCGATTCTTGCAGTTAGAATTCATTTTTTTTGTTAGAAGATGAAAATAGTATTATAAGTTTAAATTACACTAGGTTGTAACCCCGGGCAAAAGTACGATTATAGTTTTTTTTTTTTTTTAATGTAAAGGAAATAAAACTATTATCTATGTTGTGATCTGAATATTTTTAAAGACATTGGGCATTTTTAAATTCTACAGGAAGTAAATTTCTTAATTCATACAAATAGATGTATAATCATGACAATGGTTAGCATCTTTTAATATTTGTATCATGTTCTATGGAAAATCGTACTTCCTAATATCTTGTTAAAAGGAAGTACGATCTATATCTATACTATAATAAAAGAGAAAGTTTGATGGGTGTGTTCGTTTGGATTGAAAATATTTTCTTGACCTTGGAAAATATTTTACATGAAAAAAGTCTATTTTTCATACAATTTTTCGGTGTTCGGTTAACAAAATAAAAATATTTTGAAATGAAATTTTTTAACGGTTTTATCTTTAATTTTATGAATACAAGTTAAAAAAATTTATAACAATGGTAATAAATACCTTACAAGTAATTGTGATTAATAAAAAATTAATTTTGTTCAAAATTAAATGATAGTATACATATATAGTAGTAAAATATGCATAATGATAGTTATATTAGTGTGGGACTCATGATTGAGAGAAAAACGTATGAAAAAGAATTGAAAACGAAATAAGTTTAGCAAACGAAATTCTAAAAGTAAGTATTTGAGATTTAATGTCACTTTTGAATTATCCGAAAAATAACTTTAATGTCACTTTTGAATTATCCGGAAAATAACTTACCTGCTCAAAAATTTCGTAAGATATTTTCAGCCAGAGGAAGCTAAATTGAAAAATATTTTACACCGAAAAATATTTCCGGTGTTTGGCACCAAAAACATTTCTAGAAAATATTTTCAATCAAAACGAACACACCCTATAGTGATTTAGATTTTCTTTCCAAAGTTACCTTTACTGTAAAATTTAATTACTTTGTTGTGTCCCCTAACTAGAATGCCTTTTTTTCTAATTATGTAGGCTATTTATGTAAATAGTCTTCAAAGAATAAAATATGAAATAAAATATACTTTTAAGCCTTCATATTAAACGAAATAAATTTTATTAAAGTAAATTTATATTCAATTAGAATATTAGGAATGAATTTTAATAATTTTTATTTATAAATCTCTTATACACATCTAGATTTTATAAATCAAACATCTATAAAAAATAAATAAATTTACTTGAAAAATACATTTGCATATTCATTTATACTTTTGAACCCTTAATGAAAAAAAAAAATCTTAAAAGGTAAAATTAAATTTTTAGACTTATACGTAGAATTAAATTTAATTAAAGTAAATTTTCTCATAGAGTAGAATTTTGGGATAGATTTAGAAATAAAAGATGAATGTTAAATAAATTTGTTAAATTTGTTAATTGAATATATACTATAATTAATAAAAGTAAATTTTTATATTTATATTTAGAATTAAGATTAATTGAAGGAAATTTTAAATAGAGTAAAATTTTGGGATATATTTAAAAAAATGAGTATTACATAAAGTTATTTAAAAAATTAATTGAATATATACTTTGTAAAAGAAGGAATACATTATAATTGATTTACTTTTATATTTTATTTTCTAAGTTATTCTCACTATAAAACTTAATGATTTTGTTATGTTCCCAATTCAAATGCTTTTTTTTTTTTAATAATATTTTTAGGTTATTTATATAAATACTTTTTTATTTTTTTCAGTTAAAAATAAAATAAAACCTACTTTTAAGACTCCATATTAGGAAATAAATTTGATTGAAATAAATTTTCTTATGCAATAGAATATTAGGAATGAGTTTTAGTAATTTAAAAATAGTAGGAAATATATATATATATATATATTTTTGGATGTGTTTTAGAAATCAAGTAATAATAAAAATATAAAATTCAATTGAAAAATAAATTTGTATGTTTCACTATAGTTTTGGACCCTTAAAGAGGAAAAAAAATATATCTTAAAAAGGTACACATGAAATCAAATCTAACTTTTAAAGACTTCATTTTGAATTAAATTTGATTGAAGTACATTTTCTCACATAGTAGAATTCGAGAATAGATTTTAGAAATTGAAGATAAATATTAAATAAAGTTTTTAAAAAAAAACTTAATGAAATAAATTTTCTCATTAAATAGAATTATGCATATAGTTATCATGAACATATATAAGTTGTGGATACGTTGATAGACTATACAACATTTATATGTAATTAAAAAAACTGATAGTTTATTAACAATTATTAAAAGAAAAAGAAAAAGGTATTTGAAAACTAAAGTTAAAGAAGGAAAATAATTTTATTTTATTTTCAAAGAGAAAAATACCATTTTGTCCATTCAAATTAAAAAAAAAAACACAATATGGTCTTTTAAATGGAAACGGTCTCGATTTGACCCTCCAAATTAAAAAAAATCCATTATAGTCCTCCAAATTCAAAGAGTTTCCAAACCTACTTTTAAGACTTCATATTAAAAAATAAATTTGATCAAAGTAAAATTTTCTTATTTAATGGAATATTAGGAATGAGTATTAAAAATTAAGACATAATTTTATTAGGATGAATTTTAGAAATTCTATTAAGCAATGATAAATAGATAAATTTACCTGAAAAATACATATAAATATTCATTAATAGTTTTGGACTCTTAATGAGAAAAAATCTTAAAAGGTAAATAGGAAATAAAATTAAATTTTTTAGACATATATTTAGAATTAAATTTAATTAATGCAAATTTTCTCATAGAGTAGAACTTTGGGAAAGATTTAGAAATAAAATGTCAATATTAAATAAAGTAATTAAAAAATTAATTGAATATATACTATAATAAAAGAAACTAAATTTTTAGAGTTATATTTAGAATTAATACATTAATTGAAGCAAATATCTTCATAAGGTAAAATTTTGGATATATTTAAAAAATATAATATGTATATTAAATAAAGTTATTTAAAAATTATTTGAATATATACTTTAATAAATGAATGTGTTTGATTTAGTTTTATATTTTATTTTCTAAGTTACCCTCACTATAAAACTTAATGATTTTGTTATGTTCCCAACTTGAATGCCTTTTTTAATAATTTTTTTTAGGTTATTTATATAAATACCTTTTTTTAGTTTACTTCTCAAAGAGTAAAAGAAGAAATAAAACTTACTTTTAAGACTTCATATTAGGAAATAAATTTGATTGAAATAAATTTTCTTATGCAATAGAATATTAGGAATGAGTTTTAAAAATTAGACTAGGCAATATATATATATATATATATATTTATTTATTATATGCTTTATTTTAAAACCCATCTATAATATATAATATAAAAGTCTCTTATACAAAATAAATTTATATGTGTCACTATACCCTTGGACCCCTAAAGAGAAAAAAAAAAATTTCTATAAAGGTACACATGAAATAAAAACTAACTTTTTGAGATTTCATTTAAAATTAAATTTGAATAGGTAAATTTTCTCACAGACATAGAATTCAAGGATAGATTTAGAAATCGAAGATGAATATTAAATAAAGTTTAAAAAACTTAATGAAATAAAAATTTCTTTTTATATAGAATTATGCATATAATTATTTATCAACATATATAAGTTGTGGATACATTCATAGACTAGACAATACTTACATGCAGTTAAAAAATTGATCGTTTATTAACAAATATTAAAAGAAAAGAAAATTTGGTTTGACAAATAAAGTTAAAGAAGGAAGACAATATTATTTTAATTTCAAAGAGTTAAATACCATTTTGGCCATTCAAATTAAGCAAAAACACAATATGGCCTTTTAAATGGAAAATGTCTCGATTTGACCTTTCAAATTGACAAAATATTTCAATATAGTCCTCCAAATTTAAAGAATCTCAGTTCGGTTTTCAAAACTAAAACAGATATCCCAATGTAGCCTACAAAATTGAAAGATTATGAATTCGACTTTCTAAACTAAAAATTTGTTTTAATTTATCCTTCAAATTGTATTTCGATATCAAAAATATAACTAACCTTTTAAAAGTACACAAATTTAAAACAGAGTGCATTTATACAAAGTGTCAAAGTGACAAAAGCCATTAATGTGTATCACTAGATCCAGAAAATAATGAACGAAATATGAGTAATTAAGGATCACAAATTTAGGATTCATGATTTGATATGATTTTGTTACGTGGAGTGGTTTTGGCATGTGGCTCTGAATTTGTGGCTTTGTAGTTGATTTTTCTTTAAAATATAATTTCAATTTTAATGATTACTTTACTATTAAAATAATTTTTTTATACAAAATAGAGAGTTCTATTTGGTATCCATTTTTCGAGGATGAATTTTAGAAATTATACAAGTATCAAGATAAAACTTTTTTAGAATTAGGAATTAAATTAAATAATAGTAGGAATTATTTTTAAATAAAAAAGTAGGACTTATCATGTATAAAACTTTTGGATTATTTTGAGAGAATAAGTCTGAAATATTTTTCTATTTTTGACACAAAAAAGAAAAAATAAAAGAACAAAGGAGACACAAAATTTGCTTAAAATCCTCAAACCAGCTAAACTTGAATTAATATAGGCATGATCCTTTGTAAACATTGTCAATTCATGTTTTTAAATTGATTTATGCCATTTATTTTGTCTTTAATATTGTTGTCTAGATTTTGTAATGATGAAACTTCGTGTCCAAAATATAAAAAGAATTTGACTTTTGTGTAGTGTACTAAAAAACAAATAGGAGTATAATGTAAAACTTATCTTTTCGATTATTATAAAATTGATTTGATGAGTAAGAAAGAGGGTGAAAAATGTGATCCATACCTATTTTATTTTTCTTAAAATAACATAATCCTTATCTAAAAATTCTTACTTTGCTTTAGTTTCCTTTTCATACATTGAAATTTAATATATATTTAATCTAAATTACATTTTTACTATAATCAAATAGAATTCCTAAATTTTATTAAATATAATTCTTAATAGATAATTATTATTCTCCCATAAAAATCTAGATATTGTCTTTCTACGTGTAAATATCTATTGTTGAATATTAGTTATCGTATAAATAACATACTAAAAATAGGGAAATCAAATTAGTTACCAATATTCTAAATTTTACCTAAAGTGTATTTTGTCTAATAAGAGTTAAATACTAAATATTTATTGTTACTTTTGAATTTATTACTATACAAGTTGATAGCCAATGCAACTATATATTGTTTATCCTATTCTATCAAATAAAATTTATAATACTAAATATCTACCTTTTAATTTACTACTATACAGATTGTAATTTTAATATAGTGAATTAATCACTAAATTTTACACCATAAATTGCTAAATGAGAAGATTATTTTTTACTTTTTTCTTACTTTCATGATATATATAATAGTCTGTCTCTTGTGCAAACTATATATTTAAGAGAGATTTTATTTCCTAAACTAGAAATTGTTATTTAGTTTTTGCACACGAATGATTCCTTCATCGAGTTGGTTCAAAAAGATGTATAGGGATTCAAGAATAATCAAATATCTTAATGCTTGTGATAAATCCAAAGTGGTTAGGATATAATTTAAATAATTGAATCTGTCTCTTATGCAATAAAGTTCATATTAATTATCAACATTTTCAAGACTCATTACCCTCTTTGATTACTAAACTTATAGAATGGATATAATAATAAAGTCTAATATATTTTCTACCACACATTGTGCTATATTTTGGTGATACTTTAAACTTTCCTATTTTTTAAGGTTAAATAGAGTACTAATGACCTCATTGTAGAATATTTCAATAGTTCTTAATCGAGAAAATATATTTTTATTTTAAAAATTATAAAGTAAATATGTTATTCGCAAGACACAATTATTTAGAATTTATAAAATTGCTTGAACTATTAAACTAACTAAATCTCTTATATTTCTAACAAAGTATATCTAAACAAAATGTGTAAAAATCACCTATGAACAAATATTTCTCTAAAGTCATATGAACTACAAAAAATTCTTTGGTTTAGTTAAATGCTAAAGTAGAAATTATATAAGCAAAAATTAAGTGAACTAAAAAATCAAACAGTTATCATCTCCAAATATACTTTACTTTTTAATTCATAACAACAAAAATTAAACAATTAGTATTTTTAAACGTACAAAGCACGTGCTCCTAGACTAGTCCTACTCAAAAATTGTCAGTGCAATTGCAGCCCCAAAGAAAAAAGCAAATAAATGGCCGTAGAAACCAAGTAAAGAGCAAAAGGTAAATTATCCCAAAAAGCATGGGTTTAAAGCAAAAATAAGCTGGAGTTCTTTAAATAAATTGTCAAGGAAAAAAAAAAAGTTATTGTGCAAATGTATACCTTTATGCAACTTCCCCTAGCAATCCATTCTCCCTGCAATTATTGCCGTTTCTTTCCGTTCTTGTCTCTTTATCTTTAAGAACAAACATAGAATTATATCGAATAAGGACTGGAAGAAAGAAAAGGTAATAACTACAATCAAATTTTAAGAAGGGAAAAAAGAACGCAGCATTCCACAGAGATACTTGTAAAAACAAAAGTCATAAAGGGTTAATTATATATTGACAATTTGCAGTAGGAACTCTCAGCCTTTCTTTTGCAGGACGTTCTAAATCAATCTTGCCTTTTGGATTTGCTATTTTTTGGATATGTTGTTTCCTCCCTCCCTTTTACAATGTATGTAGTTAAAGTTTTTTTTTTTTTTTTCCCCGCAAGTTGAGTTAAATCCTCGCAATTTATGTGCTTATTTTTGGTAAATAAAAAAGTTAGATTTGAAAATTTTGATGTGACTATTCTAATTAAAGGAATCTAGTTGTTACAATATATTTTTTGTCACCATAACTCATTAAGATAAGTTTAACTTGATCACCGCAATTTCATCAACACACCAATAAATCAAACCTTACCCATTACTGAATCAAGCATTACAAGTCGATCACCATAAATCCATAATACAATTTACGTGGTCAAAGCTTGCATTTGTAGGAGATTAAAAAAACTCTTGACATGAAAAGACATGTCAGTCCGAATAGATTGTACCCATTGGCTCTTATACACCATCTAGAAACCTATCAGACAACCAATTCTGTCGTAATAAAATACACGTGGAGGCCTCCGCTAGTAGTTATACTATAGATTATAACATGCACATGTCAGGCGAAAAACTTGGTATTATGTAACAATTGAGAAGAAAATATGCAAACTGAATTTACTATTTGACTTTCAAATTTAAAAAAAAAAGAAAAAGAAGTATGTATACTACAACACAAGCAGGAGGACATGCTTTAGAGTTTATCTAGACGAGAAGGCACGTGCCGTACTAAAAGCAGCCCTCTTTTTACAGGATATCCATCCGCCTTTGCTGGATCTAATGCGCAGACCCAAGCTAGACTTTTCAGTTCTAGACATGGAGGAAGCCTTGACAATTTATTTTATAATTTGAAAAACGTATGATAGACATTGAGATAATTGAAAAATAGGTAAATTTTATAATTTTTCAATTATCGAACCGTGTGTAATACTCATTCCGCCTACAGAGTATGTAAAACCCGAATTTTGTTTGACCTATTTGTTTCTAATTGATTATTTATTTATTTAGGTCAATGGAATATGTAATTGAATATTTTTTTGGTTTATTAATTGCATTTAGAATCTTATTATTGGAAATATTAAGTAAATTAGTAAACTTATAGAAATAAAGGAATAAATATCCCTACAAAATAGGAAATCAGTTTTTTTTTTTTTTTTAAGAAACCCTAACCAAGTAGGATTTAACTTAAATTAATCCAGGTAAACCACTTAAACTCCGACAAATAAAGGGAAACGGTTAGAGGAAAATAAGGGGAACGGTTACAGAGGAGGGCGGGAAAAAGAAAAAAAAAAAAAGAAAGAAAAGAGAGGAGAAAAAGATAGAACAATTTAATTGTCTTCATAGATTTTCACAAAAAGTAAGTATTTATTTCTCAATCTAAAAGGTTTTTTTTTTTTTTTTGGTAGAATGATGCATATTAAATATTTTCAATAATTTGTGAATATGTGCTTATGTGGATTTATCGATTTCTCAAACTAAAGTTCCATATGACATAGGTTCTTGTCTTGTTTTCCCACAAATAAATAGATAATTAGAGTTATTAAAATACTTAAAAATTTTGTGATGTATAATGATTTTTTTTTTTTTTTGTCTCTAATTTACATCTTGAATATAACAAAGATGTAAGAATATTACTATTAAACACATGAAAAACCCGTAACAAAATTTAAACAGATAGTATAGTACACATTTAGTAAAATGGCTTTATATTAACATAGAAAACTTGGATTAGTGTACCTTTTTTTAAATGAAACTAGACTCTTAGGCCTTTCTTTCTATATAAAAATCAAGTTCTGGGTACTTGTAAATTAATACCGGGAAGCCTTGGAAATTGACTAAAAATCTGTCCTAAAAATTTATATGTTCTATTTTGTTTGTAATTTTTGAGTATGTTGTGTTCTGAATCTGATTTTGACTTCTTCATGTGATTTGTAGTCTTTTGAATCTAATTTCTAGAACTATAAAGAATATAGTAATCTGATCTTTATACTCTTATATATGTTAAATTCTGTGAAACTGGTCTCATCTAGAAAACAGTATTTGCTTAATCTGATTAATCAAATGTTCATTGCTAATTAAATGTCTTTTAGAGAAGTAATTTGAGTAAACTTTATCCATATGATTTGTAGATGATTAAAATCACTTTATAAAGTACACTTTTTTTTTTATTTGTATATGCTGAAATACAATGGTTTTCCTAAACTCTACCTATCTGGAAATTTGGAGTGTAATTCTGAAAGTTTATCATGAAATTAAGATACTTTAAAGAATTAATTTAGAGATAATTACTAAATAAAATTTTTTACATTTTGAATATATATCTAGCGGTATAATTTTGATCACACTTGTATGATTTGTAGATTTCAAAATATACTAGTTTTACTAAACAATTTCAAATCGGAAAATTTATTCAAACTGTCCTACTTTTATATTCATGAATTGTACAATCTATATTTGTATAAGAACTGATTCATTACCACGGTACTGCTACATGTATTTTTATATTTTGGTAATGATTTATGCTTAATAAGTTGGCTTAATAAAAAAAAAAAGTTTGTATTGGAATTATTTCTGGCTATCTTGTGTGCTTTTAAGGTTTGATAAAATGTGATAGTTAAAATAGAATTTATGGAGTGTAATTAGTATGATTATTAGATTATAAGAATGTCATTTAGGTTGGGGGGTTTTAATATTCTGTTAATATTTTCATTAATAAAGGTGTGGTTTGTGTTTAAGGGAATGAAGATAACAAGAGAAGTATGACTATGGATTCAGGTAAGTGATTCATGTCTCTTTTCATTCTTTTGTTAAATGTTTTAGAACTCTTTCTCAATTTATAAAAGTTATGTTATTATATAAAGAGGACTGAGTATGTGGTACATGTGAATTCCGAATATTTTATATCTATATATGATGAATGTGAATTGCTTGTATTGCATGTGAGATATATGAGATATGATTTCATTCTCTAGGTTAAGTTCATGGCGAAGTCAGGTAGTTTGGTGAGAACATGTTCTTATTTCTGTCTTTGTTTCTGCAATCCAAGGGACTGGTTCTGTATGGCCATTAATTAGCGGGTATAATATAGTTAATCTTGGATTTAGTAGCCGATAAACCTTGGGAATCTATAAGCTATTTGGTCTGTTATATGTCTCTGAAATGTGATAATTAATATGAGTTGGTATATTATATCGCATGTGAAGCATGTGTGCATGTTTGATTGGTATTATATATAACCTGCTCAATCCAGTAAAAAAAGATATGAATTGTTTACTGAACTCATGTTTTACTCACCTCATAAATTTAACATTTTGCAGTTTTGAGAACAAGTACGACATCAGTATAGGGTTCAAATTTACTGTTGGGCAGGATTTTGATCTAGATCGTGTCTAATTTTTGATAGGTCTAAAATTATAGTTGGTTTGGCTTTGTGGTCTGCGTGCCGATAGATATTTCGTATTATTATTTTTTATGTTACCGTTTATTTCAGTTAGAAGATTTTATTACTATAGCCTTGCATGCCTTGGCCTACCCATTGGTATGGCGTGTCATGGTCCCAAGATTTGGAGCATGACATTTAGTGGTATTAGATAAGAGTAATTTAGGTTATGATTTCTATAATGTGTTCGGGATTAGGTCTTAGCATGTTGCACCATAAATTTTTTTTAAAAGTATATGTTTTGAGTGTTTGGTTTTGCGTCTAACCAAGTAGTTCGATCTTTGGGGTTTCATGTGATCTCTAGATGTTTGGAAATGGCCAATCCAAAATTATTACAATTGTAAACTCTACTAATTGTACTACTTAGTTACTAGGGTAAAATTATAGCTAAAGAGTTGGATTACTAAATGTTAATAATAAGAAAGCCTGTCTCTTATACACATCTAGATGTGTATAAGAGACAGGCGTACTAATTTGAATTTCATTCGGGTTTCTCTTAATCTCTTATACACATTATTTGTCTTATAATCTTAACAAATTGTCTATTTAAATGATTATTTGTTTAAACACACGTTAAATATATGTCTAATTATCTATTTTGATGTTTACTATTGGGGTATAGATTATTTATTTAGAATTTGGTCGATTGCATATTTAAGTGACACACTAATCCTAAGAGTTTGTTTGATTTATACTAACGTTAATATAAATGTTTACTAAATTTCTCTTATGATCTCTATATGTTTAGTAGTTATTTTATATTGATGCTTATTAATAAAGTATGAGTATTTATTTTGAAATTTTCACAAATTACATATTTAACTAATTAATGGTACTGATTTAGTAGTTGTATGTTCAAATGATGATTTGTTTTGGGAAATTCTTTAATTACGTAAGAATAAAATTAGTTTAAAATTTGTAATAACTAATATAACCCATTGCAAATTTTTATTCATACAAACAAATAATATGCAAATTAATTTACATCAATACCCAATTACTCAAAGTTTATAATTCTTGTTTACATTTATCTAACTGCATCTTAAACACACTAATTATTCTGGATTTATATTGATGTTATCTCCAATCGATTACTCAAATTTGACTTTCAGCTTCTAATTGCAAAATATAGTTGACATCTATTATGCGTGTCAATTATATATCAACTTATATAGTTCTCATCTGTTATGTGTGTTAGTTATATATCAAGTTATATGTTTTGATATTTATTGGTTATACAAATAAGTTTTTCGAGATTTATACTAATGGAATATTTAATCACTTATTTGTTGGGATGAACTTTAAATTATATGTGTAATTATTTAATTGTCATAATAATAACAAATAGATTAATCATTTCCAATTTACTGTAATTGTGTATTTAGTTGATTATACATGATCAATTTATGCTATATAGATGTCTAGTCCATTTCGCTTTGATGTGTAATGATATTGTGTGGATTACTTGTTTAGTTGACGGTAATTTGTTATCTAATTGATTAATTTTACGATATATAATATTTTTATACCCCATTGATTATTCTTTTATATTCATTTATTGTGTATGGAAGACAACTAATTATTAAAATTTAATAATTTGCTTAATATAACAATCATCGTAATTGAATTGAAATATGAGTAAATAAGGACTATATTTGTAAGACGATGGAATAAGCTAAGAGAATCTTTTTACCGAACCGACTTTTAATGAATACAAAGTGTGATTTGATGTGTGCATAAAATTGATTTTATTGCATTGTTATAGTTTAAATGAAATGTCGCTTACTTGTAATATTCAAATATTTTCACTTTAATTGCTTCATTATATGTGTATATTCTAGATTTGAATAAGGAATGAATGCCCAAAAAAAAATAAAAAAAAATAAAACTTGTTTTCTTCTGTTCTCTCGAATTTTATTTGTTCATTAAAGTATTTTCGTAGTTGTACAGTTTAGATGCATAATCATGTTAGTATCTTTGTGTATTTTAAGTAGTGGCTGTCTGTCCTCTGTTTTGTTACAAATTGACGTGAATGTTTGTGATATCCTTTTAGTGCATTTCAAGTGTCTCTTGTTTTAAATGATAGTGAAGTTTCGAGAACAAAACTTTTTGTAAGGTGAGTAGAATAGTGAACCTGAATTTTGTTTGACCTATTTGTTTCTAATTAATTATTTATTTATTTAGGTCAATGGAATATGTAATTGAATTTTTTTTTTATTAATTGCATTTAGAATCTTATTAATGAAAATATTAAGTAAATTAGTAAACTTATAGAAATAAAGGAATAAATATCCCTTAAAATTAGGAAATCAGTTTTTTTTTTTTTTTTTAAGAAATCCAAACCAAGTAGGATTTAACTTAAGTTAATCCTATAACTATCAGGTAAACCTCTAAAGCCCCTAACTAGTATTATCAGACAAATAAAGGGAAACGGTTAGGGGAAAAGAAGAGGAACGGTTACAAAGGGGAGCGGGAAGGAGGAAAAAAAAAAAGAAAGAAAGAAAATAGAGGAGAAGAAGAAGAAGAAGATAGAACAATTTAATTGTCTTCATGAGTTTTTAGAAAAAAAAAAAAGTATTTATTTCAAATCAAATAGTTTTTTATTTTTGCAGATTTTTATGAGTAGAATGATGCATCTTTAATATTTTCAATCATTTGTGAATATGTGCTTATGTGGATTTATCAATTTCTCAAACTAGAGTTCCATATGACATATGTTTTCTCACAAATAAATCCATATGACATTTGTGAATTTGTTTTCTCACAAATAAATCAAGAAAATTAGAGTTATTAATAAACTAAGAAAATTTGTGATGTATTACTGATTTTTTTTGTGATTTATGTTTTGTTTATTTCCCTAATATATAAGAGTATAATGATTAAAAATTGAAAAACCCGCAACTAAAATTTAAACAGACAACACAGCACACCTTTAGTAAAATGGCTTTATATTAACGTCAAAAATTCAAATTAGTACGCCATTTTTTTAAATGAAACTAGACTCTTAGGCCTTTCTTTCTATACAAAAATCAAGTTCTGGGTACGTGTAAATTAATAATGGGAAGCCTTGGAAATTGACTAAAAATCTGTCCTGAAAATTTATATGTTCTATTTTGTTTGTAATTTTTGAGTTTGTTGTGTTCCGAATCTGATATACAATCATTTACTTCTTCATGAGATTTGTAGTATTTTGAATCAGTTTCTAGAACTACAAAGAACATAACAATCCAATCTTTATACTCTTATACATGTTAAATTCTGTGAAACAGGTATGATCTGAAAAATAGTATTTGTTTAACATGATTAATATGTTTATTACTAATTGTGTGTATTTTAGAGTAGCACTTTGAGTAAATTTTCTTCATATGATTTGTAGATGATTAAAATCACTTTCTAACAGTATAAAGTACACATTTTTCTGATTTGTATATGCTGATCAGTGATTTTTCTAAACTCTACCTATCTGAAAATTTGGAACGTAATTCTGAAAGTTTATCACTAAATTAAGATATTTTAAAGAATTAATTTGGAGATAATTCCTAAATAAAAGTTTTTAAATTTTGAATATATTTTCTAACGGTATAAAGATCACACTTATATGATTTATATATCTCAAAATATACTAGGTTTACTAAATTGTATCAAATCTGAAAATTTATTCCATACAATTAGAATTGTCCTACTTTTCTATTCATGAATTGTTCAATCGGATATTTTGGTCTAATAAGTGAAAATTAATTGCTGGAAGCTGCTACATGTATTGTTATATTTTGGTAATGATTTATGCTTAATAAGTTGGCTTAATAAAATAAAAAAAAACCGTTTGTATTGGAATTATTTCTGCTATCTTGTGTGCTAGTAAGGTTTGGTAAATTGTAATAGTTAAAATAGAATTTATGGAGTGTAAGTATGATTATTAGATTATAAGAATGTCATTTAGATTGGGAGGTTGCGATATTCCGTTAACTTAGATTGAGATTAACAAATTTGTGTTTAGGGGAATGAAACTGATAAGAGATGTATAACTATAGAATTATAAGTGGTTCATGTCTCTTTTCATTCTTTTGTTAAACATTTTAGAACTCTTTCTCAATTTATAAAAGTTATGTTATTATATAAAGAGGATTGAGTATGTGGTAAATGTGAATTCCGAATATTTGTTATCTATATATGGACAATGAATGTGAATTGCTTGTATTGCATGTGAGATATATGAGATATGATTGCATTCTATATGTTAAGCTCATGGTGAACTCAGATAGTTTGGTAAGAACATGTTCTCATTTTTGTCTTTGTTTCTGCAATCCAAGGGACTGGTTCTGTATGGCTCTTGATTTGTGGGTATAATAGTTAATCCTAGATCCGGTAGCCGATAAGTCCTGGTAATCTATGAGCCATCTGTTCCATTATATGTCTGTGAAATGCGATCTATTCTCTATGAGTTTTAGTATATTATGTCACATGTGAAGAATGTGTGCATGTTTGATTAGTATATATATAACCTACTCAATCCAGTGAAAAGAGTTATGAACTGTTTACTGAACTCGTGTTTTGCTCATCTCATTAATTTAACATTTTGCAGGTTTGAGAACAAGTATGACTTCAGTGAAAGGCTTAAATTTACTATCGGGCAGGGTTTTGATCTAGATCGCGTCTAACTTTTGGTAGTTTTAAACTTGATTAAAGTAGTTGGTTCGCCTTTATGGCTTGCGTGCTGATAGATATTTCGTATTGTGTTTCTTATGTTACTGTTTATTTCAGTTAGAAAATTTTATTATTGTAGCCTTGTATGTCTTGGCCTACCTAAGGGTACGGCATGTCATGATCCCAAGATTTGGGGCGAGTAAGTAACAAAGAATTTTCACTAGATACAATACAATTTTGATAACTATTTTCGTTTATGCATACATATAAACCCATGACAGCACATGGAGAGCCAACAGCACAGAAATCTGATAGCAAAGAACACAACTCAACGTAACTTGGCAGTCCAGCTGATAGCTTTTTACTTCAAACATCTGAAACCAAGAATAAATAAACTAAGAAATATATAAAGCTTAAATGTATAGGAAAAAAATTAGTTCGAGATATTATATTGAGATCTCAAGCAAATGGTGTTCGGGTTGCCATTGTAGTTAAAATCAATAGAGAAACCTATATATCATTAGTACTAAACCTGTACTTTGTTATACAAGGTGCTCAGAGCAAGAAATGTCATATTTTTTGAGGAAAAAAATTGAGGAATGGCCTACTAAACTGGAAAAGAGTAAAAAATTTTCTCTTATTCAAACAGAACTTCATCAATTAAGGTCATTGATCAGCCATTTTAATCCATTATTGCAATATGTATTATGAAATTGTTGAATAGCTTTGGGTTGCTATTTAAAGTTATTAATTAAGCAAGTATGCTATCATTAAATAGAATTTACTTACAGGTGAACAAGAACAGATGCGCATTCTGCATCTCAAGTTCAATGGAAGAGAAGTACTTCAAGTTCCTCATTTCCCATATCCCTCTGCTCCTTGAGAATTTATCGAGCCGAATCTTCTACATCCTAATTGCACCTCCTTAACTGAATCACCTTCAAGCTAAAAATATCTTCAAAGCTGAAAGGGATCTCCTCAAGTTCATAACAATCTCCCATGACAAGTCGCTCGAGGCAGGGGAAGGAATTTGAGAGGCCTTTCAGAGTCATTACAAAGTCCAAATGTGATAATTCCAAGAATTTTCGGTTTGGGAACTGCTCATTTTCCGTGTCCCATATTTGTCCCCGAAAGGCCTATTTTCGCAATTTGAGTACCTCAAGATTGGGTAGCTTCCCAATTGTGGATATTGCACTCCACGGTAGACCAAAGCATAGTTATCAGATTCGCGGTACTCTTTGGTATGTGGTACGAATATGGTACGCCGTACATCACTTTGAAAAAATTTGAGACGCAGAGAATAGGTTTAGTCGGTACGTTATTTCAGTACGTGATAGCTCGATTTCCAATGTGCCCTAGAATGTTATGCTCTGAATACATGTCTATGCACCTGTCTCTTATACACATCTTAAATGGCAAAAGTAATCATATACTTTTTCTTTGGTTTAGTAATTTGATCATACGAAGAATATATTAGAATTGAGATGTGTATAAGAGACAGGAAAAAACATACCGAGTAAAAGTATATTCAAAATTTGAACATGTTGTATTTATCCAGTTCCCTGCAATTTTCCGCAATTAGATTATACATAACAGACAGATTGCTACTTAAGATGGCAATAATTAATCTCTTAAAGAGAAGATAATAATAAATATTGATAAATTAATTATAATTAATATTGATATATAGGAGAGTTACAAATATATCTCTACTATACAGTATACTTTGGAGAGTCAAGATCTATATCATCTTCACATCTAAGAGGCCAGAAACGATGTCATCTTCAAATCCAAGGGAGTTATTTCAAAAGATATAGTGGCAAGGATAATAGATACAATAAGACTATAGATGTTTATGGGCAAACTTGAAACAATTTAGAAATGTTTGGGAAATTACGTTGGAATGAGGATTGCCACTTAGTATAATTACTTAGTTTTATGGCAATTGTATTTTGGTTTCTCATGTAATTTAAGGTTCTTTACCTCTCTTGTAAGTCTTGTGCAAGTTTTATCATTAATAAGATCTCAAATTTATGATTAAAAAATAATAACAATAAAATATCTCCAGTAGCATATAAAGTGTACAAATTACAATGTATAAAGTGTACAAATATTGTGTTTTTTAATTGGTCAAATATTTGTTCGGTATATTACATTTGGTGAATCCGTACGTCTATCATAGTGTTCCAAATTGTAAAAGTACCGCGAATCGGAACACGTGAACTAGTACGCGATACGTGGGGTTACCTAGCAAATCTGGTAACTATGGACCAAAGTTATACATGGTTAGTTTCTTCAAATTTGAGTGAAAGTTGAAGGCCTGAAACTGAATGCGCATCCAACTATAGAACACTTGATCATGAGAACCATCAATAGACATTTTTAGTGACTCGAGATTTTCCAGGGCGGCCAGTGAAGGAAACTGAATGCCCTTCCTTGTATATCTCTTTGATTTTGCAAATATACATCTCGGTTTCTGAAGTTCTTTCAACCACCTCAATAGCTTTTCCGTATCTCCTCCATGAGAAAGGGATAGTGAAGAAAAAGTCTCTATAGTGTAGGTCTCCTTACCTTCGTAATCACCTAATGAAATAACAGCCATTTCACTCACATTTTTCAGTTATGTCAAAGCCTTTTGATCCCTGTGTCTTCTGTCTGTTGTTTTTTGCCTCTAATGAATGAGTCCACGACAACCTTCTTATATTTCATTCATTTCTCAAAAATTTCAACTTCTCAGAGTATTGGATTTGGAAGGTATCAACATGGGTAATTCTTTTCCCACAGGACTAGAAATGCTGGTATTGTTAAGGTATTTAGTTTTAGAGGTTCTGTAGATGTTGTTCCATCATTGATATCCAACCTCTCAAAGCTAGAAACTTTGATTTTGATGGGACTTAAACATGATTTTGACATTGCATTACCAGATACATTTTGGAGCATGAAAAAGTTAAGGCATGTTCATGTAAAGAACAGTGTTGCTTTCAGCTTGCAAAACTGTGAGCTTGAAAACTCTTCCCAACTAATTAACATGCAAACTCTTTCCAGTCCAGTCCTTTGTTGCGGGAAACATACACTGAGAATATATTGAGAAAGTTGCCCAAGCTTTGGAGACTAAAATGCCCATTTCGAGATTCACAGGGGGACATAAGGGAATGCAATGGAGTTCCTATATTCAAATTACTGACCTACCAAGTGTCACTCAATCAACTTAAGAGACAGAACAGGATCCTATAAGTTTGACATCCCAACAATCTCAAATTTTTAACTGTGTCAAGGTCTTGCCTCACACGGAGAGAAACGTCAACAATTGGGAGATTACCCATTCTAGAGGTTCTGAAATTGCTGGGTGGTGTTCTTCTGGGACAAGAATGGGACATTAGAGGAGAATTCCTTAAGCTTAAGTACTTGAAATTGAAAGATTTTAACATTGTTCATTGGAGTGCTGGGAATGATCCCTTTCCTTGTCTTCAGCAACTAGTGTTTAGAAGATGTGAGCAACTTAAGGAGGTCCCTTCAAGTTTTGGGGGCATCGTTACATTGCAGTCCATTGAAATGATCAGCTACAATTTCATTATCTCTGCAGAGTTCGGCAATGAAAATTAAGGAGAAACTACGAAGTAGGAGTAATGACAAACTCAAGGTCCTTACAAATCCTCAAATGAGGAGATAATACTTCTTATGGGTGGACCTGGCATAGTGGCTACCTGCTCACTTTCTTGGTAATTAAATTGAACCGTATTTATTTCTACATGCTTATTTATCTACTCTAATATTTTCTATAGTTTTTGCGAAATTCTAATGTCCTTGGACTAGCTAAAATTGTTGCAAGTGTTTGACCATGGTTTTTGAATCCTTTTTTAAAGAAAATCTAGTTGGGATCCTCAGTCTCACAGGCTGTGCATATCTCGCCACACATCTTTTGTGAGTATAACATGCTCAAGGATATGTCCAAGTTTCATATTCCCCTTACTTCTTCTCAACTCTTCTTTACTAATCCCTTGTTTGATCTTTTTTCTGATGAGCATGCTATAGAATTCCCAGTTGACTCCACTTCTGAATCTTCTCTTGATGACCTCTATGAATATCGCTCTCAAGATCGTGCTCCTAACGATGATCCTGCCCCAGCCATGTTTCCGGAATTGCCTCCTTCATCTCCACCTACTCTTCGTCGATCTAATTGTGTAAGAGAAATCCTTTCAGATTTCATGGCTTTCACTATTTTTCTACTGTCTTATCTTTACATGAACCCATTTCTTACCGAGAAGCCAATTCTAATCCAATTTGGCAACAAGCTATGTTACATGAGTTGCAAGCCCTTGATAAAATACACACTTGGGATATAGTTGACCTATTTCCTAGGAAGTCTGCTGGTGGTTGTAAATGGGTCTATAAAATTAAAACTCACTCGGATGGCACTATTGAGCGACACAAAGCTAGTTTAGTTGCAAAAGGATTTGCTCAGGAACATGGCATCGATTATGAAGAAATATTTGCTCTTGTTGCACGTCTTACTTCAATTCGCAGTTTACTTGCTATTGCTGCTACTCGCCGATAGTCCCTTTTCCAATTGGATGTCAAGAATACTTTTTCTTAATAGTGATCTTACTGATGATGTCTACATGAAACAACCTCCTGGTTATTCTCATCTGTCGAACAAAGTCTGCACACTTCATCGAACTCTCTACGGTCTCAAACAAGCTCCTCGAGCTTAGTTCTCCAAGTTTAGTTCTACCATTTATCAGCTTGGGTTTACTTCCAGTCCTTATGATTCGACTCTGTTTCATCGAGTATTTGATCATGGTACTATTCTTTTATTATTGTATGCGGATAACATGATTATAACCAACGATGATATTATTGGCATCACTGATCTCAAAAGTCATCTTCATCAGCATTTTGAGATGAATGATTTGGGTATCTTGACTTATTTCCTTGGTCTTGAGGTTTTGTCCAACTCTAATGCTTACTTCCTCACTCAAGCTAAGTATGCTTCCGATCTTCTTGCTCGCGCCGGCCTAACAGATAATACAATTGCCTCAACTCTTATTGAAACTAATGCTTGTTTTACTCCTACTGATGGATCTCCTCTCTGCTCCTGATCCTACTTTATATCGTCAATTCATGGGTAGTCTAGTCTATCTTACTGTCACTCAACCTGATATTGCTTATGCTATTCATGTAGTTAGTTAGTTTATGGCAACTCTGCGGATAATTCATTATGCTGCTGTTCTACGTATTTTGCGATATATCAAGGGTACCCCATTTCATGGTCTTCATTGTTCTTCTCGCTCTCCGCTTGATCTATAGGCATACTCTGATTCTGATTGATCTGGCGATCAAACAGATAAACTATTTATTACTGGTTTCTGCGTCTTCCCTGGCACTTCTCTATCTCTCAGAGGAGCAAGAAGCAAATTGTCACATATAGTTCTAATACTGAAACTAAATATCGGCCAATGGCTAATGCTACTCAAGAACTTGTTTGGCTTTGTTGGTTACTCAAAGATATGAGAGTTACTCATTCTTCTGCCACTCTTCTTCATTGTGATAATCGAAGTACTATTTAAATTGCTCACAACGTTTTCCATGAGCACACTACACTAAACACATCGAAAATGATTGTCATTTTGTTCGCCAACATCTAGTTCGTGGTACTCTTCAGTTGCAATCTGTCTTTTCACCTAATCAAACTGCTATATTTTCACTAAAGCTCATCCACCTGGCCGTTTTCATGTTCTATGTTCCAAACTCAAGTTGGTTTTCGTTCAACCGCCTTAAGTTTGCGAGAGGTTAACATATTTAACTGTTGTTATAAATGTTAAGAATATATTTAGTTGTATACGTTTGTTAAGTGTATATTATGTTACTTAATTATAGGTCTTGATTAGCAATACATTCCTTATTTTTATAATAGGGTAGTCTGTTTAAGAGAACTTCTTGTATCATTGTACATACACAAGAAATATAAATCTTCTTCAGAAATTCATTCACACTTATCTTTATGAACCCTTCGGCATTCCATAATAGTGTTAACTACTTGGCACTAATTATTTCTCCCTTTCGAAATACTCCAAAATAAAGGTAGCAAGGTTTTAAATAATGGCCATTAAATCGTTGTAACTTAGTTCTACAGTTCCCATGTATCCTTCAGTAGTAGACAACTTGCTTCTACTACTTTCCACCATTCTACATTCTTATTTTCCTTTGCTAGGAGACCTGCAATAACAGATATTGCCAGAGGTTGTGCTTCAAAATATCTCACAATTTCCTTCCCGATCACAGATAGTTGTTCATCGCAGCAATTATCTTTGCCAAATAGCTTCTCCCGTAGAAACTCCCAACTTTTGTCCTCAATCAATGGAGAAAGGGGATAAATGCTTCTATTTGGATCAACATCCAATATCAGATTCTTATTCTGAGTTGTGAACAAGATTTTACTCTTATTATGATCATCAGGACGTGATTGTTTCATGATATTCCAAGCTTCAATATTCCAAATGTCATCCATAACAAGAAGATACTTTTGTTTCTCCAAGCATTTTCGGAGCTGATCAGCTATATCTTCATTACTCATTTTAGAGATTTGAGCATCATCTATATCATCTCCATCTCTAACACTCGTTAAAATGGAAAGTAATAGGTCTCTACTTGTATATACTTGCGAGACAAAAACCAAGGATGCTTGTGGGATTTCCATGTTATTGAAGAATAAACTTTCTTAGCTAGAGTTGTCTTAACTATTCCCAGCATTCCAACAATAGAG
Source organism: Cinchona pubescens (assembly GCA_025175665.1). Taxonomy (NCBI): domain Eukaryota; kingdom Viridiplantae; phylum Streptophyta; class Magnoliopsida; order Gentianales; family Rubiaceae; genus Cinchona; species Cinchona pubescens. The sequence continues at coordinate 642,112 of JANKKI010000091.1, forward strand.
ACGATTTCTAGCATTTTTTATCCTTTAAGCATATCAATTATCTCATTTGCCTCATTTTTGAAACCAACTACAATTTCATCAATTTTCAAAGTATTAGCTCATGATGGATGGACAAGCTTGGAACTTGTCTCGACACCTTGCTTTCCAATGTTGTATTTCTGCTTCATTTTCGCTACCTAAGATTGGACACCCTTGATTTCTTCTAGGATATCGGAGAAGCAAACTATGTGATTCCAAATAGGAATATTGACAACTAAACATGAATCGATGACATATTCCACCTTGTATGCTAGATTGACAATCCGCGTCTGAAGAGCCTTTAAATCCTCATCATTATCACTTAGAAAATTCTCGGAATCCTGGAGAAAGGACCTAGCATAACAGCTCCTCGTGGATTGTCATTAGTTTGCACTCAGAAAAGGCCTGAAAAGATAGATTGGAAGTAGGAGGGAATATTCACTCAGATATGAAGTGAGTTAATCTATAAATCCAATCCTATTAGTCTTGGGAAAGTTAGACTGTTCTGATGAATTTGGCAAACAAGTATAAACCTACCTCACATCTACCTTAACTTTCTCAATCTTTTTGAGCAAATCATGAACAAGATCATTTCTTTCCTTTGAACTGTAGTCTTTGGTTTGATAAATGTAAAGGGAGCAAATAAGACATTTTTAGCAAATTGTCGATCACATTTCCAGATTCTGTTGTAGACTCCTTTGTTGGATCCACAAGAAATGCTATCAAGAACAGGAGCCCTTCTCGAAGAGTTGCAAAATCATCCTTCAAAAAAACCACTACATTTTCCAGGATCGCGTCAGCAAAGCTAGCAACAATTTCACCCATCAAGAGACCTGTCTGATGGCGATGTCTCTGAAAATTTTAGGAGTTCAAGATACATCTCTGCGATCGCAGGATTGTAAGGCATGAACTTAGTCAATATGACGTTCATTTTACGTACCGTATTTTCATCCATGCCATCCACCCAAGACAGAAGTGAAAGGACACGCAGAGTTTTCAAGCCCAATCTTAACAATGAATACTAGTGTGGTCTCTGCACGGGGTGATTCTTGCCTACCCCTTTTGGCTACAAACTCAACGAAAAGATTCTTGAAAACCTTAGCTTCTTTTCTACTGCAGATCTGCTTCTGAACAGGGACAACATTCTTATCAACTTTCAAGCTAAAAAGATCTTTTAAACACATGACTGTATAATCAATTAATTGCAGGATCTTATCAGCCCAGGAAATGGAACTGGATGATATGAATTGAGAAGAGAGATCAAACAAAACAAGACTAGTTTTTCTGATTTCTGGCTTGAACTGCTCAACTTTGTCTGGCAAATTAGATGACAAAAGATCCCAAGATATTGACCATTCTCTCCCGATTATTGCAAGATAGCCTGTAATTCAAGCGGCCCTTTATATGTTACTATTGCTTCAAGAGTAGTGTCTTCAATATTATCATCAGCTGACTTCCACTTTGCCAAGCAGCAGATTAACAATTTGACAAACTTTAAATCCAGTTGAAGAATCTGGATTTTCTGCTTCATGTGAAAAGTCAAGTGTGGCAGACTCAATAGCTTTGAGAGTTTGTTCAATGGCAGAATCAATCCCAATGCTATCCATTTTTTATTTCGCTAGCTCTCAGGTTTCTTTGGAGAAAATCGATTGTTTAGCAATTGTAACAATTAAGCCTGAAGGATTGAGTAACAACACACCACTAGTTCCTTCCGTTAAAACAACATGATACGTTGATTTGATCCAATCAATCGGTAATGTTTCAGAATTTCTTGAGTAACGAATATAAGATATTTTATCTTTTGGCAGCACATTTCACACTTGACGTGAAAAATTCGTTGGAATAGACTAGTTAAAGGACCACATTAAAGAACATGTACTTCAATGTCAACATTAATTGACATTAAATAAAGTATACATGAATATTATTAATTAGTTTAAAATCTTTTAACTGACTCATATGAACATTTTATCTTTGACACTGTTTATCACTTAAGAGTAGGAGTATAATTTTTAGGTTTTCCTAATCTGAGGTATATAGTTTTATTGCCTCTTTTGTGTTCTTTTATTCTCCTTCCATATTAATACAATTTGCAATTCAACAAACTTTGAATTGGTTACTCCTCATCCTTATTTAAGATATTACTCATAATACTATTCACAATAAATATTATAACAACTGTTTGAAATGTGATAAGTACAAAATAAAAGGTTGGACAATTATAGTAATAATGATGATAAGTAATAAAATTATAATAATGAGAAAAAAATAATCTCTTATACGTATGTCTTATTGAGTGTCGTGATATTATCACAAACAATAATATGCAGTGGAGTGGAACCCAATTTCTGGTAACATCCTGTTCTTTTGTCAAGAATATGTTCAATTAAAAAAAAGCTAATTATATGGAGTACTGGAGAGGAGAGAATACATTGAAGCTAATTATATGGAGCACTGGAGATGAGAGAATATATTGAATATTGTTACTGTAACACCCCAGTTTTTGGGTTGATCCAATAACTTTTGAGTAGAAACAACGGGTTCAAAATGTTTAACCCAAATTGTAAGTAGCTCACAATCTAAGGTATTATAAACAATACAATATCCCCTCCCACTTCTGATGTGGAACGAGGCGTCACAATCACTTTTCCTTTTGACTTTGCGTACTCGCAAAACCCAAGTTGGGGCCCAATAACATGTCACATATACTGCGTAGCATAGCCCAATACCACTAGCCCAATCTCACCCCGCAGTATACGAGATTCGCTCTGATACCAACTGTAACACCCTAGGTCCTGAACTGACCCAATAACTTTTGAATAGAAACAACGGGTTCAAAATGTTGAAGTCAAATTGTAAGTATTGAGATGGCCCACAACTCAAGGTGTTATAAACAATAAAATATTCCCTCCTACTTCCAATGTGGGACAGGGTCTTAGACTGATCTAAGAACTTTTGAACAGAAACAACGGACTCAAAATGCTTAAGCCAAATTATAAGTAACCCATAACCCAAGATGTTATAAATAATAAATTATTTCCTCCCACTTTCGATGTGGGACGGGGTATCACATTCACCCCTCCTTTAGGCTTTGCATCCTTGCAAAGCCCAAGTTGGAGTCCAATAACATGTCACATACATTACGTAACATAACTCAATACCACTGGTCTAGTCTCACCCCGTGCAGAGACTACACGAGATTCGCTCTTATACCAACTGTAACACCCCGAGTCCTGAGCTAGCCTAACAACTTTTGAACAGAAAAAACGGGCTCAAAATGTTTAAGTCAAATTTTAAGTAACCCACAATCCAAGGTATTATAAATAATATAATATCCCCTTCCACTTCTGATGTGGGACGAGACGTCACAGTTACCCTGACGATTTCGAGAAGATAAACAGATTAGTGCATCTTAGGAGAGAGAGAAACTTAAAAAGAAAGGTGATGAACTACAACTCTACAAATCATATTGCTTTTATGTCTGGAATTTAATTAAGAGATAATTTTAGAAATTTTTTCTTAAATTTTTTTCTAGTATTACTTGGCATTTTCAAACTTTAAAAAACTCACAAATCTCCTTTAACTTTTTCTTTAGTGTAACATGTCAGCCCAAATTTTTAAAAAATTATTAAACTATTCAATTTGTGATAGAGAAGCTAATTTAATTCTAATTTTATCCTTTGTTGACCCATTAGTAAATTTAGAATTGAAATTTACTTAATAACATAGTTCAAAGAAATAAATTCTATATTAATCTAAATTATTAACAATTAGTAATTTGTTAGAGAATACTCAATTGGGAGCACATACTTTGCACGTTTAATTTACTAATTGTTTAATTTTTATTGTTATAATTCTTATACAGCATCTTGGGAGATACTTATTGAAGCCACTACTCTTGAAGCAATAGTAAATATAAAGGGCCTATACAATTTGGCTATGTTAAAAAATAAAAGGTTTGTTTAATTTAATAGTTCAAACAATTTATAAAATTTAACTAACTAGACTTGAATAACACATCTAAATACTAAAATTTTAAAATGAAGTCTGCTTCCTTAAAATAAGAAGCTAAACATTGTTACAAAGAGCTTATTGGTACTCTATTTAATTTCTGTAAATAAGAAATTTTATCTAAGATCATCAAATTGGAGTACAGTGTGTGACATGAAATATATAAAAGTTTGTTATTATATCTATTTTATAAGTTTAGTAATCAAATAGGGTAATGTAGTCTTGACAAATGTTGATAATTTATAGTGTTTATTATAACCCTTTATTCTCTTCAATTGAATTCAAATTCTATCCTGACAACTTTGGATTTATCAAGTACATTAACGTATTTGATTATTTTTGAATTCCTATACCTTTCTTGGAACAACTTGATGAAGAAACCATTCGCGTGCAAATACTAAATAGCAATTTCTCATTTAGGAAACAAAATCTCTCTTAAATATATAGTTCGCACAAATATAGAAATTATATCATAAAAGTGAGAAAAGAGCGAAAAATAGCCTGCCACCACTTGGTAATTTATGGCATGAAATTTAGTGATTAATATATTTTGCTAAAACTATCAATTTGTACAATAGTAAATTAAAAGGTAAATATTCAATATTATAAATTTTATTTGATAGAATAAAATCAACAACACATAGCTAGCTGCAGTGGCTATAGAATTGTATAATAGTAATTCAAAAGTAACTATAAACATTTAGTATTTAGCTTTTATTAGACAAAGTACAATTTAGTTAAAATCTAATTATTAACTGATTTGATATCTCTATTTTTTAGTAGTCTGTAATATACGATTACTAATATTCAACATTGGATATTTACCAGTCCAAAGACAATAACAACAATTACACATTGGAGGATAATAATTATCTATTAAAATTTTAGTTAACACTCATTCCGTCTTATTTACATTGTCACACTTCCCATATTAGAAGGTCTAAACAAAATGTAACATTACTTAAAATGGATGATTTGCATAACATTACTTAAAATGGATGATTTGCATTGATTAAATTTCAAATTTACCAGTCCCAAATATTCAAAATATTCCAAACCCTAGTAACCTATGGGGCCAATAATCAATTCATCATCCCACTCTCCTATATTCTCTCATCTCTCCTTCCAATAAAAACTCTTTCATTTTAAATATTTATCCTTTAGTGATATAAATTCAATTAAAATTAATAAGGGCATTTATGAACATTTGATAGAAATCTATAATTAGGACAGATGAAGTATAAATAGGAACTAATTTTTTATTATAGGAAAAGCGGAACTTAGATTGTAAAATATGCAAGAAAAAGGGAACTAAAAGTAAATGAGATTCTAAGATAAGGATCATGTTCTTTTAAGAAAAACAAAATAGGTGTGGATCACATTGTTCACCCCTTTTCTTATTCATCCAATCAGTTTAACAATAATCGAAAAAAAAAAGTTTTACATTATATTTGTTTTTTAGTGCACCACACAGATGTCAAATTCTTTTCACATTCTGGATAATGAATCTCTTTCATCATTACAAAGTCTAGACAACAACATTAGAGACAAAATAAATGGCATTAGCAGAAGGAAAGTGGAGATGTTTATAATATCTATGAAGGATAATGTCTTTATTAATTCAAGTTTAGATGGTCTTGAGGCTTTTATACAATTTTATATGTCCTTTGTTTTTTTTTTGTTTTTAGTTTTTTATATCAAAAATAGAAAAAAAATTTCAGAATTATTCTATCAAAAGAGTCCAAAAGTTTTAGACGTGATAAGTCCTACGTTAACTAAATTTCTAATTCTAAAAAAGTCCAAAGCTGAATGCTATGAATTCTAGATGTCCATAAGAGCTCATATATTTTTTTTTTCAATTGGAATATAGTTTGAAGGAAAAATTAGAATATATTTCAATTTGGAGGATTGAATTCATAGCATTCAGTTTTGGGGGCCACATTGGGACATTTTTTTTAGTTTTGAGGACCAAATTGAGACTCTTTGAATTTAGAGAATTATATTGGAACATTTTTTTTTAATTTGGAGAGTCAAATCGAGACATTTTCAATTTAAAAAGTTATATTGAGATTTTTGCTTAGTTTGAATGGTCAAAATGGTATTTAACTCTTTGAAATTAAAATAACCTTGTTTTAGGTTATAGGGAAATTGTTTTACCACTTAAGTTGCACTTTGTCGTAAAAAATTATTAGTTTCTCTTTAGTAGTTGTTAATAAACTATTAGTTTCTTCAATTAAATTGTAAATATTGTCAAGTCTAAAAGTTTCCACAATTTATATATGTTGATAATAACAGTATTCATAATAAATTTGATGAGAAATTTTTTTCCATTAAGTTTTTTCAATTTTTTGAGATAATTTTATTTAGTATTCATCTTCAATTTCTAAACTTATTCCAAAATTGAACTCTATGATAAAACTATTTCAACCAAATTTAATTCTAGATTTGAAATGTCTCTTATACACATCTAGATGTGTATAAGATAGGTTTTAGAGAAGACTTTAAGGGTCCAACTTTATAGGCAATTGAAATAAATTTATTTTCTAAGTAAATTTTATATTTTATTATTGTCTGATTTCTAAAATTCTTCCCAAAAAAAAATTCCACTCTTTTTTAATTTTTAAAACTCATTCCTAATATTCTATTATATAAATAAATTTATTTCAATCAAATTTATTTCCTAATATGAAGTCTTAATAGTAGGGTTTTATTTCTAAATAAGAAATGGGAGTATTTACTTAAATAGCCTAAAAAAAATTATAAAAAAGGCATTCAAGTTGGGAACATAACAAAGTCATTAAAGTTTATAGTGAGGGTAGCTTAGGAAATTAAATAAAGTACTAATATCAAACTAAAATTCATTTATTAGAGTTATCCTAGAATTAATTTTTTAATGAAATTGATTTAATATTAGAATCAAAATTATTTCTTCCTCTCTCTCAATATTCACTCTAGATGTAGAAATTTGTTTATGAAACTTAATTCGAATATAAGTCATAAAAAAAAATTTTCCATTTAGTTAGAACTTTTTCTATTTTTTTCTCGTTGTCTAAAATATACATAAAATAGTGTAAATTTACAAGTCAATCAAATTTATAATCTTAATATGAAGCCTTGAAAGTAGGTTATATTTCATCTTTTACTCTATGTGGAATATTTACATAAATAGCCTAAATAATTATAGAAAAGGCAATCAAGTTATGAGACATAAGAACGTATATTAAATTTTATAATAAAAGTAACTTTGGAAAGAAAATCTAAATCACTAAATCACATTAATTCTTTTAATATAGTATGGTTATAGATTATTAAACTTTAATTATACATTTTTTGCATGCGTAGTGCTTTGCTAATTAAATCTTAATTTAGTTGGATTTGACAATAGATTTAGCGTTTCATTTAGACAATTTTTGTGGAAGAATCTTTTTATATACAAATTTTGGAGGATTATACTTCAAGCAACTGTTATTGATTAATAGAAGTGTACATAGATTAACTTTAAATTGGAGACCAAACTGTTTTATGAAATTAAGTAATTTTTTACTAACTAAGTTAGTGGACTAAATACTCTTTAAATTGATTCAAAATATACCGCTTAAAATTTCACCATTTATTTTGACCATAACAAACTATGAATTTAAAAAAAAAATAATTAAAAAGAACTAATAAATATAAATAAACAAACACATAAAATAATACATTTTTATTATAAGTATAAAGTAATAAGGGTAAAGCTGTCAAAATAAATTATTTAATAATTTTTTGTGACTTGAACCGATATGTTACCATAAATCAAAAGTTAAGAAATGTTTGTAAGATTTTTGAAAGTTTAGGATACTAAATGACATTAGAATAAATCTCAATAAGATTTCCGACATTATCCCTTTAATTAAAAGGTTTTAAGCAGAGGGGAATATATGCACCTTTTTATGTAGGAGAACTTGATGACTTGACCGAATTTCCCGAAAGTTTGAGAAATTTTAAATCTTTACTTGATTGGAAAACATGCATGTTAAGATGTCAAGATGGATAACAACATTTCTCGGCATTAGTGTAACTATTTTGTGATTTTAATTGCAGGTAGTGGTTTGTATAATATCTCTATATCTATCCGTAAAAATGAATATAACTATATAAAGAAAATTTTCAAAGGAGGAGTAGTTGAATACTTGAATGTGAAGTGTATGCAAGTATGTAGTATGTAATATAAATAAAATTGGTGGGCGTATATTGTAATTTAAAAAAGAAAAAAAAATCAGTACACATGCACTGCACTATAGCGGCGCAGGGCTTGAAGAGCATATGCGTATATTGTAATTTAAAAGAAAAAAATCAGCACACATGCATGCACTATAGCGGCATGTGCGCGCACCATTGCAGTTATATCCGTTTGAAATTAAAAAACGGGTCAAATGGAGAGAGTTGTAACTTTTGGTTCAAAAGAGGTGTTCCATTGATTGAAAATGTGTATTCCAATGAATTCCTCTGATCTTCTATCTCTATAAAAAAGAGTTATACCCACTAATTCAACATAACATTGATTATTAAAAATCTGTCTCTTCTTATACATTGTTCTTGGGAAGATTTCTAATTTTTGCAATTATTAAAAATCTTCAAAAATTTATTGTATCCTAGAGGTAGATTGCTATTCACCCAAAAGCAAACTATTGAGTATAGTGGGGCAATCAAAACCTAAAGGAAAGTGACATACATGCCTCAAATTCTACAGATTTTGATATTCTCAAATTTTAAAAGAAAAACACTTGTTTCCTACTCCATTCTTGCCATTTCATTTCCTTTAATTTAACAAACAAAGGCTCATGAAATCGGTGAAAAGTTGATTGTAAAGATGTAATGACCAATAAACAATGCGTGTAATGCAGATATTACGGAATACAATAATCAGAAATTAACATGCATTACCAAATACTTTATTTTGTTTGACTCCTAAGGCCGGTTGTTGCTTTTTTAATGAATAAACTATAAATGTATGTGCTAATTTATAAAAATCTCTTACCTGGCAATTTAGATGTGTAGAGCACACAAGGCCTTTGAATTCAAAGATGTGTATACTAGTTGAATGTGAACAAAGGTGCGTTGTATCCAATATTTTGAGTTGTAAAATCATATACATTGTCTAATGCGGAGAGCACGGAATACAACAGGCAAGTTGCATTGTTTTTATCCGTTTTATTTTATTTTATTTGTTACTTTATGTAATTTATTTTATTTTAAATTATTTATCGTTTTAACAATTTAAAAAAGTATTGAATAATTTTTTAAATTTTATTTTTGATGTCATATTAATAGTGTAGAAGAATTAGATAATTGAAATATACAATATAAAATAGTAATTTAATCATTTTGAATTATCCTTTATAAAATTGATGAATTTTAATAATTTAGTCTAGTAACAAAACAATCGAAATTGAGACCCCATGAACTAAGAATTATGGGTTCTATCTGCAGTCTAATTTTATATTAGCATTTATGTCATTATTTGTGAATTGATTATAATCTTTGTTTGTAATATATTGATATTGATCTCATTATTGTAAATTATTTTAAATCTTATAAAAATATAATTTTCTTAATTTTTGTACATCAATGCTGTTCAAAACTTAGTTGAAATGGAAAGAAGGAAATAGTATGTATATAATTCAAGGTTAATTCAATTTAACAATTTTTGTGTATATGACCCCTTTATTGTTTAAAATTCTGTAACTATCCCGCTGTACTTTTTAGATACTAAGAATAAATTGGAATTGTGAATTCATATTGATTATTAGAAAATTAAAAGAAAAATCTATTTTAATAGTTTCTTATATTTATATTTGTATTTTTTGAGTTTTTAACAATTAAAATATTAAATTTTCATCCCTTAAAAATTTAAAATACATCATTTTTAATTACTTAGACAATTATGAGCATATTTTGACTTAAAATACTTATATAAGCATCACATGTTATATTTGTTAGAAGCAAAATTAGCAATATACAAATTTTAAATACTAAATGACACTACCTAAGCCGCTTCCATCCGCACTCTAAAATTCTCACCCACTATCACCACCTTATTTTCCTTCCTGTCGCTTAGCCTCCGCCATCCCCTTACTCTAGGAGCTCCAACTCTCCTATTTTTGGACAATTTAGTGTTAAATGTTATGTATTGTCAATTTGGTCTCTAAAAATATGACATATGATATGTATATGATCAATTTCAAGTCGTAATATACCCGTAATTTAATAAATTTTAATTCTAAGACGAATTTGTGAGAGATAAAAATATATCGTTTTAAATATAAGAAATTAAATAAATACAAACATAAAATATGACGAACAATCAGGATCCTTTTCCCAAAATTGAAATGTTGATAACAACTTTTTAACTCTATTTGATAAAATATTTTCACCTCTTTATATTCCAGCCAAACACAGGAAGTCAAGAAAATAACCTGTTCCAATGAAACAAACAAACACTCGATCATTTAAAATATTTGAGGGACCCGGGAGTTGGAAAACAACATCTCGACTAGGGGTGACAAATTAGTGAATTTGGTACCAAGATAATACCAGAATATATTTGATATTGACTATTTCATTTGAATGTCGAAAAATTGATACATTCTGAAAATATAATGGACACATTTTCATCATTTTAAATTTGGGGACAAAAAAAAAAATGTATGTGAAAATGTGTGGGATGAAATTAGTGTGTTTTGAAATGAGGGATGAACTGTTTTAAATATAAATATTAAAAAAAAAAAAAATCTGCCAAATATAACAGAAGATTTTTTTTTTTTTTGGTGGTCATTTTGGCACAAGTTTTCTTCTTTACCATCGGTATATTGTTTAATGCATGTGACCGTAGAATTGGGCTTCATCTCATCTCTGCATTTCTCCATTTCAAATTTTTGAATCTAGAAAAGCAAATACTAATATCATATCACAGCTTGCATTAATCAATTACTTACTTGCCATATTCGATTTTTTATTCCATTCGTACATCATGTAATGTGAATTAAAACTTATTGAATAAATAATATTAATTTATACAAATAAAATTTTATAAGATTTAATTCCAATCACAAAATCTACAAATAAAATTTAAAACTGAATTTACTTAGATCAAATATACACATCTTCTTAGAAAACCAGCCTTACAACTCTCATTACAGCAGCATCATTTATGTTAAACCCCCAATTTTCCAGGGTATTTTTGAGATTAACCAAATTTGGTGGTGCTAAGGGTGCAATTCAAGGGCACTTCCCTTTGTCAATTGTGTCATTAGCACCATTTCATTCTCTATCCTCTAGCCTATCAGCTTTCTTGTGAACACACACGGACTCGCACGCTCCATTTGAATATTGACAGAATTTTATGTACGACGAGATAAACGGATGCAAGTGCTACTGGAGTTTAATAAATATTAGGGATGTAATACTCTACCTTGGTTTAGTTTTTTGAAGCTTGTATATTGCTATTTGGGTATGTGATGCCCGTGATTTCTTTGGGTTCTGTTGCTAGTTATAGTAGGATGGCTTGTGAAGGAGCTTATATGTTGTGATTTTGATAGTTAGTTTTTGAAATGCATTATAACATGATCAGGCCGGTAAAAACTATTTGGTCTACTTTCTGATCATCGTTTAACTCATATCACTGTTGTGCAATATTTTTGCACATGGAAAATCAGTTTTGGAGTTCTAAGACATAGAAAAAGCTCTAAAGATATAGTTTTTGGGTTCATCTTGGCTCCGGCAAGTGTCATTTTCTGCTAGAAATCTGTATTTGAAAGCGAAAGAGAGAAAATATGGTCAACACATTCCTTGATTCTCCCTTGAAGAATTTGTATTGGATAGAGAAGAATTGCAGCTTGGATTCTATATTGAAGGTTCAAGTCCTGACCCTTAAACAGAAATCAAGATGTCTAAGGACTCAGAAATCTGATCTCAGATACACAATCTAGGACTGTATAAGAGACTCCAAATCTTGATGTCTTATTACAATGTTGAACTTGAAGCTGCCTTTGGAACCGCAACATGATGATCTCTCTTATACCTCTAGTTTGCCACCAGATTTTGAGAAAATTGATTCTGCAGTTCATTACGCACTGGAAAAGGTAAAACTTTGTGAACCAGAAATCAGAAAAGCTTATGTCATCTTGTGGGAGCAGCCCTGCACGGAAGTCAACTGTCCGCTGAATCCTGAAAATTCCGTGGATTTCATTGACTCTATTCTCGAGAACCTAGAGGATCTTCTTGGCTCAAAAAGTCTAGTTTATGTCATGAAGAAAACAGTTGAAATCCTGAAAGAAAAGCTGAGTTTTCTGAGGAATTTCATTGACATTACTGCAACGAAATCAGTTAGTGACCAGGAAATGGGAGCTTTTCTTAGCAATGTTGCAATTTTTCTATCAGTGCAGCATGCTTCTCCTATTTGTGCTGGGATAGTCAAGAGGATCAAATCAGTGGATGTAGAATGGATGTCAAGATTTCTGATTTGATACAGAAGATTAAGCCTTCTACTTCAGATCACATGGAAATGTACATTGGACTTCTAAAAGCTTCAATTCAAACGGGATCCGCGACTACAAAGACGGATGAAATCACAAGTTTGGTCAATTTTCTCTTAGATAACTCGATGGATTCCTTGAAAGATCAAATTGATGCTATTGATGAAGAGCTAGTATACCTCATAGCATTTTTAATTGATTTACCAGCTGAGTGCACGGTAGATTTGAAACGGATATCCACTGATATCAAAGTAGTGGCAAAGGAGGCTGCATTATTTCGGGTTAATGAAGAGCAAGTCAGGGAAATGAATCTTGTTATTTCAAGGTTGCTTCAAAAGACTAAGCTCATCAAAGCAGAGATCTTTAATTCTGCTACGGCTTCTAGACTCTGAAGACACGTTGATGTTTCCTATGAAGGATCAAATGGCAAACCTTCATGAAGGGTTGCTGTTCTTGAGAACATTTCTCATGGACACCGCAGATAATGAGGATGAGATAGATGATTGGAAATTGTTTTCAGTACATCTTGAATATGTGGTTAGTGAGTCATTGTCACTCATTTCTTCATGTGGTGGCAGTGAAATGACCGAAGAAGACATGGCCAGTGAATTAAATCTTTCAATATTTAGGTTGGTTGTAAAAATTAAGTTGATCAAGGCGGAGGTTATGTTAGTGGAGCTAATAAAATTTCCTGAGGTTGGTTTGATTGTCCATATGAAAGATGAAGTCGAAGCCCTCCTAGAAGGGGTCAAATTTCTCAGAATGTTTCTCATGAATCCTCCCAACGAAGAAGGAGAAGAGTTACTTGTCGCAAAAAGTGAAGCTATGGCCAATGACGCGGCATCTCTAATTTTTTCCTTTCATTAACCTACCATGCAAGGAAGGAGGGCGCGGCCTCTGAAGTGAATCATTTGCTTCCTCAGTTGGTAGAGAAGATTGAGCTTTTGAAGGCAGATATCAAAGATACTTATCTCCAAGTTCCAAATCTCCCAAAAGCCGAAGGATTAGTAGTGTTTATTGGGTCCCTGTCGAAGGATATGAATAAAGTGTTATTATCAAGAAGCTAAATCACTTGCTTTCATGAAACGTCGAATTGAAGTGTTACTTGGGGATTTCAAGTTCCTGGAATCCTTCCTCATGGACACTGAAGTGCTCTTTTATGAGCATCAAGAATTGAAAGATGTTTGGGCATGTATTACTGATGTTGCACGCGAGACAAAGTATATCATTGATGATTTACTAGTGGTCGTCAGAGATGACGACCATTTGTGGTACTTTATGCTGTGGTTTTCTTTTGCAACGGGAGATATCAAACTGATTAAAGCAAAGGTCATGGAAATCTATGAGGAGAAAAGGTTTGACATAGGAGGAGCTCATAGTGTTGCCTCAGCTCGTCCCCTGACAAATGATGATGTTGTAGTTGGAGTTCAGAATGATGTATACTATGTCATTGATCATCTAATAAAAGGAACAGAGAAGATGCATATCCACTCAATTATAGGCATGCCAGGGCTTGGTAAGACAACTCTGGCTAAAATAGTGTATGACAACCCGTTAGTTGTCCAGCACTTTCCTATTCGTGCTTGGTGTTGTGTGCAACAAGACTATCGAATACGAGAGCTGTTACTGGATATTTTGCTTGATATTTCTGCTGTCACAAACAGTATGTATGAAATGGCTGAGGAGACAGTTAGTGGAAGAATTACACAATTATTTGAAGCTTAAAAGATACCTCATTGTTATAGATGATATATGGGACCCTGTTATCTTAGACGATTTAAGAAGATCGCTCCCAGATTATAGTTCTGGAAGTAGAATTTTGTTTACTGGCAGATTAGGCTTTCTGGCTTCTGCAGCTCATTCTACCCACTTTCTTCGTCGACTTTCGGTAGAGGAATCTTGGGAGTTATTTGCACACAAGATATTTGGTGGAGAAGCTCCTGATATGTCATCTATGCACGTAGCAAAGAATATAATCGAACAATGTTGCGGAGTACCTCTTGCATTGCTTCTAATAGTTGGTCTGTTTGCAAACACAGTAACTATCTTGCACAGTTGGCAATAAGTCGCTAACTCTTTTGAGCTCATATCAAGGCGAATTTATATTGACATTCGTGCTAGAATTCGTTTACAATAGCTTACCAGACCACTTGAAGCCCTGCTTTATTTGTTTTGGTGAATTTCCTGAGGACAAAGAAATTCCTGCTCGAAAATTATTACAACTATGGATTGCAAAAGGACTGATACAAGAAACTGACCTGAAAACATTGGATGATGTTGCAGAGGATTATTTGTTGGATCTGATATCTAGAAACTTAGTAATTCTAACCAGAAGAAGATGCAATGGTAGAGTCAGAGCATTTCGTGTTCATGTATTTGGTAAGATACCTATGCATTAGCCTACAGAATGTGTAGCTTTCACACCGAATAGGAAGGTATGATGAAATTTTTACTACTACCATGATAGTTTGAATGGTAGTGTCAGTTCTAATTATTCCATTCATTTCTCATAGTTATGAACTTCACTGGATTATGAGAAAAGAACTAAATATTATGTTCCCATAATTATAAGCCTCTTAGACTCTTGCCACAAAAAGAAGACCATGAACTTCTTATTTTGGAAGCGTCAAGTTTGGGGAATTCGTTTCCCTCTGACTACATAATAGTACATACTCGCGTACAGTTGAAATATGTAAGACCTCCAGATCAGCACTGTACTCGTTTTAGGGTTTGGGATGCTCCAAGTGTTTACATATGTTGTCCCATTCTTAGCTTGAATATTCTTCCGTAATGTAGCTAGTGGAAAGAACACACTCAATGTGTGTGCAAAATAAAAGAAAAATGTATGAGAGAAGGAAAAAAAAATAATAATAAAAGAGTGATTTAGAAATTATTGGAAAGTTATTAGGAGTATCTGATTTGTACTAAAATTATTATAAAAAAATTTAATGAGGATAATAATAGAAATATATTAATGACTGGCACAAAACTCCAGCTCAGGCTTAGGCTTTATATATAGTATAGAAGATTATCTGATAATTTGTCTTTCTGGTTCTACTTTGGACATACAAAGGTGTGTATAACTTAAGGCGTTCTCATTTACTATTGAATCTTGAATTTCTTATATGGTGAACAGAGTTTGTAGTAGTGCAATTTTATACTCTAATTTTTTGTTTGTGGCAGACTGGCTGGTAATGGGACACATTTTCAAATTTCAGAGACAGTCCAACTGCAGCAAGTTGTGTAGTTTCACTGTTTCAGTTTCATCATGAACGCATTTCAGACGTTACTCATTTTTGTGCCTCAGCGCTCTGATACACATTTCTAGCCTCTGCCATCCTTCCATTCGGTTCCTTTGTCTACCCTGGTAGGATGCAACACATTCGTGAACTTTAAATTTCAGATTCGTTACTTTATTGTTAATGGAGTTGGGTTCCTCCCTTGTCTATAATAGTAATTGTTTGTGCATTCCATATCAACTGTTGCTTAACTACGGCTGTAATCTCGGGTTAAGTCTAATCACTCATCTTACTTTGGACTGCGTTTAGACATGGTTTTTGGACATATAAAACATTGGAAGTGTTTACATTGCTTCTTCTGTTCGCTTGTAGGGTATCGTTGACTCCTTTTTGCCTAGTTTTATCAATTAATAACAAAATTATTCATTTCGTACTTGCCACCATATTTTAATGGCTGAAAGAAATTGTTAATATCCCTTCTTGTTTTCGGGCTAAGATTCCCAAATTCCAACGAATAGATAAGAATGTTCGGTTTATTTGGAAAGAATATGAGACCGTGAATTTCGTTGGCCATGCGTGACTAATGCTGAAATATGAAGACTGAATCCCTCAACTTACTTGGTTATGCTGCAATGCTGAGGAATACTAAAGCGATATGGAACCCTTGCTACAAAAATGTGATAAGAGTTATCTTGATTCCATTGTGCCTGCCTCCTTATTAGTGTTGCAGCAGAAATAAAAGAAAATGTAGAACAAGAATAACAGAAAGTTGGAGACAGCAGCAGAAATAAATATCCATCTACTAATACTGGCAATCCAGCACAATAATACACTGAAGCGCATTATTTTGAACTGTCTCTTACCAAATCTCTTCCTGACAGATTTTATTCCGTAATTGGATTGGTCGGCCTCTCAAAGTATCGGCTAAGAAGTATTAAATTTGGGACTAAAGTACAAATTTTGAACTATCAGACTATACAATTTCAACTTGGTGCCAAGCATAGTATAACGTTTGGCTAATTTTGAATGTTGGGGTAACAAAAAAGATAGGAAGTGATTATTTATCCATTCTGCCTATATCTATCTATACTATATTAAAAGAATTAATATGATTTAGTGATTTAAATTTTCTTTTCAAAGTTACTCTCACAATAAAATTTAATTACTTTGTTATGTCCCTGACTAGAAAGACATGATAATTTAGGTTATTTATGTAAATACTATTAAAAGAGTAAAAGAGGAAATAAAACCAACTTTTAAGATTTCATATTAGCAAATAAATTTGATTGAAATAAATTACTTTATGTAGAATATTAGGAACGAGTTTTAGAAATTAAAGAAAAGTAGGAAATAATTTTATTGAGATGGATTTTAGAAATCAAGCAATAATTAAAAAAAAAATTGCATATTTTATTTATACTTTTAGACCCTTAACGAGAAAAAAATCCTAAAAGGTATGTATTTAGAATTATCAGCATAATTAAAGCAATTTTCTCACAAAGCAGAATTTTGGGATAAATTTAGAAATAAAAGATAAATATTAAATAAAGTTATACACATTAATTGAATATATAATATAATATATGAAGAATTTTTATTTAGTTCGTTATTTATTCTTCTTTCCCAAGTTGCCCATGCTATAAAATTTAATGACTTTTTATGTTCCCAACTTAAATGTCTTTTTTTTTATAAATTTTTAGGCTATTTATGTCACGCCCCCAAAATGGATCCAGGTCTACCTATTCTCTGCCCGAATAGACAAGGTATAACGGAGTGTCTATCACTTGTCTTCCCGATAGATTGGATATAACATTTATGAAACAGAGTACTCACCATATAATTTCATTTACTCACTCATAGCCAAGTCCACTCAAGTGACCCACTGAACTCTTCACAGTAATCATTCATTAACACATAGTACAATAATGAATTAATAATACATTACATAACGAACACATAAATTATAAACATACTTACCTTAAAGTAAATACAACATTATTTAAACTAAATATACTTACTTTAATATCAATTATTTTAGGGTTGCAAAACCAGTCATATACAGGGTATCGATAAAAAGACGTAAATGTTACTTATCTTGAAAATGGATTTCGTAGACGTATCTTAATTTCAACGGTCTAAAACTCTAGTTCCGAATCACCTAAACCATAAGAGTGTTAGAGATAGGGGTTCACTTTTGAGTATCACCCAAATTCTCAAATTTGGTAATAATCGAACACAAATAAATAAGTGTTGAATTAAATTCGTAAAAATAAGATAAAAATCTAAAAATTTGGGTTCTTAATTTCAAGTATATTACCAGGTTAGGAATTGTTAAAACCCTAATTCAAATCTCACAAAAACAATACTTAAAAAAGTCATTTTAAATCATAAATCAAATTCCAGTAACTCATAAATATATTTGGTAATAAAATTAATTCACAAAACAACAAAATTAAACAAATTAATTTCTTGAGGAACTTGAAATTCAACATGTAAAATCATGCAAGTCTTGAAGTAAAACTTACTTGTAATTACAATTTTAAAGATCTACGATTTGTTTCTGGCCACCAATTTCATTTATGGAATGCAGAATTTCCTAAACTAATCTAACCCTGTTTAGGATTTGACTATGTGAGTTTGAGAGGAAATGGTCTCTAGAGTTTTCATTGGAGTTTCGAGGATAAAATGAATAATGAATCGGGAATCTTTGCAAGTAAGTTTTAATAACATTTCAAAATTTGTACTTTAGTACCTCAAATTTTGTAATACTTTTACCCGATAATTTTGAAAAAAAAATATTTAAAAAGGGTAAAATGATCATTTAATATTTGAAAACGATAGTTATGGATATTCAAAGAAATATGATCAAGTACAAAAATAAGCAAAATGGTGTGAAAAATCCGGTATTACACTCTCCTCCTTAAGAAAAGTTTTGACCTCGAAACTTAACATTTCAGCCATTAAAATATGGTGGCAAGTCTGTCTCTTATACACCGTGTTGCCTCTCTTTCGAATGATTAGACCACTGGACTTATACACATCTAAAAACTGACGTCGAAAGGACTAGTTAAATACCCCTGTCTCAGTA
The DNA here is from genome assembly GCA_025175665.1 of Cinchona pubescens. Taxonomy (NCBI): domain Eukaryota; kingdom Viridiplantae; phylum Streptophyta; class Magnoliopsida; order Gentianales; family Rubiaceae; genus Cinchona; species Cinchona pubescens. Next base: position 660,981 of record JANKKI010000091.1, read on the forward strand.
TATGCAGACGGGTAACCTCTTTATAAACCAATTTTTCCTTACCACTGAGAGATTGATATTCAATCACGTCACTTGGATCGGATACGTATTTCTGGAGTTAAAGCCAACTATATGCCAGGTTTCCAACTTTCTTCAATATCTCGAAGGGTCCCACAAATCTTGGACTTAATTTTTCACTCTTGCAAAATCTCATAACCCCTCTAGTTGGCGAAACCTTTAAATATACCTTGTCCCTAATCTGAAACTTTAACGGTCTTCTTTTCATATCTACCCAACTCTTCTGTCTATCTTGAGCTGCCTTGAGTCTATCTCGAATAACGGCTATCTTGTCCATTATAATTTGAATCAACTTTGGCCCTGTTAGTCTTCTTTCCTCTACTTCGTCCCAATATAAGGATAACCGATATTTTCTTCCAATACAGAGCCATACTGATGCTGCTGTGGTAACTGTTATTGTAGGAAAATTCCATAAACATCAAATGTTCATCCCAATTACCCTTAAAATCAATGGCACAAGCCTTAACGTATCTTCTAAAGGCTGAATCATCCGTTCTGATTATCCGTCTGTCTGGGGATGAAATGCAGAACTTATAACTTCTGTACCCATGGCTTGCTGGTTGACTATCCAAAACCTAGAAGTGAACCTTGGATCCCAATTTGAAATAATACTAATAGGTATACCATGTAGCTTCACAATATTCTCCATGTAGAGCCGCACTAATCTGTCTATAGGAGTAGAAGTCTTCAAGGGCAAGAAATGAGCAGATTTGGTTAATCTATCCACAATAACCCAAATACAATCATGTCCCAATCTGGTCCTAGGCAACCCACTGACAAAATCCGTCATGATATGCTCCCATTTCTACTCTGGAATAGGCAACGGGCTTAATAAACCACTGAACTTCTGGTGCTCGGCCTTTACCTGATCTTGACAAACTAAACACTTAGATGCAAATTTAGCAATGTTCCTTTTCATGTTGTTCCACTAGAAATGTTGTTTCATATCCTTGTACATTTTAGTGCTGCCAGGATGAATAAAAAATCTAGAATTGTGACCTTCAGCCATGATCTCTTTCTTCAAATCTTCATTTGCAGCTACACAAAGATGTCTCTACATTCAAACAATGCCATTATCAATCCGAAATTCTCCTGAATCTCCACACCTTGCTCCTAATCTTCATTGACTCTAGATCTATAACCTGAGCTTGTTTAATCCTGTCTATCAAGGTTGGTTGCACCACAAGTGCTGCTAAAATATTGGTTGTGGACTTCACATTATTCAAATTAAATTCCTCCATTTGCCTTATCAACAAGTTGATGTGACCTCTGAAGATTTCTTACTCAATGCATCGCTACCCTATTGGCCTTCCCTGGGTGATAACTAATTTTCAAGTCATAATTTTTGAGTAACTCCAACCATCTACACTGCCTCATACTAAGTTGAGTAATAGTAAGACAAGTATTTCAAACTTTTATGGTCTGTAAATACTTCACATTGTTTCCTGTAAAGATAGTGTCTCCAAATCTTCAGAACAAACACAATGGCTGCTAATTCCAGATCATGAGTAGGATAATTCTGTTCATAAAACTTCAACTATCACGAGGCATAGGCAATAACCCTATCATTTTGCATCAGCACACAACCCAAATCATTCTTAGAAGCATCACTATAGATTACATACCTTCCAGTCCCAGATGGCAAGGTTAACACTGGTGCTGATATCAACCTATTCTTCAACTCCTGGAAACTAGCCTCACAATCGCATTCCATACAAATTTGGTCTTCTTCTAAGTAAGCCTCGTCAATGGCACAAATATCAAAGAAAATCCTTCTACTAGCTTCTGGTAATAACCTGCCAAAACTAAGAAATTGCGAACTTCTGTCACATTCATCGATCGAGGCCAATCAAAAATTGCATTAATCTTCTTGGGATCCACTGATAGAACACCGCTTTCGAGATGATATGCCCAAGAAAGGTCACACTCTTCAGCCAAAATTTACATTTACTGAATTTCGCATACAACTTTTGCTCCCTTAACTTCTACAAAACCAACCTGAGATGTGTTTCGTACTCTTCCTTTGAAGATGAATAAACTAAGATATCATCAATGAACACTATCACAAACTTTTCTAAATAGTATTGACATACCCTATTCATCAGATCCACGAATGCTGCAGGTGCATTAGTGAACCCAAAAGGCATCACCAAGAACTTATAGTGGCCGTATCTAGTTTGAAAAGCACTCTTTGAAACATCCTCCACCTTGACACTTAGCTGATGGTATCCGGATCTTAGATCTATCTTGGAAAATACCCTAGCATCCTTCAATTGATCAAATAGATCATCTATAAGGAAGAAGCGATAGTATTATTCCTTATAGTGAAGTCGTTCAATTCCTAGTAGTCAATATACAACCTGAGGCTGCCATCTTTCTTCTTTACGAATAATCACTCCTGGAGTTCCCCAATGAGATATATTGGGTCTAATGAATTTCTTATCTAATAACTCCTACAATTGTGTCTTCAATTCCTTAACCTCTATTGGGGCCATTCTATAAGGGGCTTTAGAAATTTGGACAGTTTCTGGTGGTAGATTAATTTCAAAATCTATTTTCCGCTTTGGTAGCAAGCCTGGCAAATCCTCTGGAAAGACATTTGAAAACTCTCGGACCACTGGAATATCTTCTAGTTTGGCACCTTCCTGCAATAGTAAATATAATATAATTCAACATTTTATCACATTTTCACTCGCTAATTATTTTGTTATTATATAGATGTGTATAAGATGAGTGACGTAATATTGGGTATGGATTGGTTGTCTGCTTCGTAAATGTTATACCTAGTTTATTGGAAAGACAAGTGATAGACACTCCATTATGTCTTATCTACTCGAACGGATAATAGGTAGATCTGGATCCAATATTGGGAATCAGCATATTAAGTTGCACTAAGTTAGCCATCTAGATGTGTATAAGAGACAGATTGTACTATGTGTCAATGAATGATTACTGTGAAGATCCTATTCTCCTGTATCCACTCTATAAGGGATATCAAACCAATTAGGTTTAACGTTCAACTTTCTACTTAGTCTTCTAAAAATAAAGGAATGCTTAGCACAACTATCGAATAGTGTAGTTGCAGACACATTATTAATTAATATCATACCTGTCACAACTTGGCCCGATCCACAGTTTTGCTGGTTTCATAACATAAACTCGAAGACTAACAGGGCCAAAGTTTCTTCAAAGTGTCCCTTGTGACATTAGCTGTTGTAATGGTCCTGACTCTGGCCCTAGAAGAGTCTCAATCTTATAGACCAAAACTAGTATACTAGCCGCAGTGTACGACCACCGCAGCCACCATTTTCACAGTTTTATGGTTTTAGGCCCTAATGATTGCTAGGTCGTGCCTGGAATGGGGCTGGTGCTGATACTGTCCCTCCCCTCTTGTTAATAACCTGATTGAGGGTCTAGCAATAGTTAAGGGTGGTCATGGTCTAATATGTGGTCATTAGGGCCTAAAACCATAAAACTGTGAAAATGGTGGCTGCGGTGGTCGTACACTGCGGCTAGAGATACTACAGGTCTATAAATTGGTCTCTATGGAGGAACATATGGACCTCTGTCATTCTCTCTTCCGCTGCTTGCCGTCTCAGGAATGTATCTATACGGGCACTAGCATCATACAACTTCTCGAATATATGTGTGTCCATGGCTGTTATTTTTTCTCGAATCTCTTTCAGTTTATCCCTTCTAAAACGATCACATTTTTCTATATCGCTCATGACCCCTGGAGCAAACATCCCCAACGTATGAAATCTGTGTAAATACTCCACTACTGACATCCCTGGACTCTGTCTAAATGAATTAAACTCGTCTCTCCGTTCAACTCTAAGGTGTGAAGGATAAAAGTGTTCCAGAAATACCTCTCTAAAAGTTATCCATGAAATCTGTCCCATAGAAACATTCAAGAGTACAGGTCTTACCTCTTTCCACCATCTTGCAGCATCTCCAACCAAATATGGCTTAACTATCGGGGCTCTATACTCATTAGGCACCTTCAAAAATTCTAATTTTTTTTTTAATTTATCCCAGCCATTTTTTTACTTCATTTGGATCATGTCTGTCCTTGAAAGTGGGAATATTGATTATCGTAATTACTCGGTAATAGTAATCAACATCTTTAGCCTCTAGTTGTGGTGATGGATTAGGTGTAGTAGTTACAGGAGTAGTATGAATGACTACATGCACCACTTGTCCCAAAAATGGTAGCATAATCTGTCACCGACGCAGGTATCTGTGACGGTTGAGGCTGTTGTGATTGTTGTGGCTACTGTGTCTATGAATCAGTTTAAGTCTATCCTCGAACCCCCTGATCTGTCCCAACTGATTTCTCAACCTGTACTTGGCTGGTCCCAATCTCCGGCCCAGGTGTCTCCTCTTGAGATATAATAACCTGTTTCTGTCTATTTAATTCAGATTGATATTTTCCATTTTCCTGGACATTTCAAATAGAGTAAGTATTATGCGTCAATTCTTATTCAAATACTAACCACGAAATAACATGCTTATAAACTTCAACCACTCCCCACCTAAATATTACGAACAAGGAATCGCAGTAACTCTTAGTTTGGGTTCACAGCCAACTTGTTGATAAGGCAAATGGAGGAATTTAATTCTGTCCGCACTCATAACAATAACAGTTCAACTTACTACTAGACATAGGATTGAATAACCTAGGCTTTGATACCACTCAATGTAACATCCCCAAAACAGGACATATACACTTGTATAAGATGGATCACCCCGAACATACAAGGCACAGTATAAGAGCAATAAACAAACCATGATACTTGTCATTAGACCTCCAGATCAACCAAAATAAAATCACAAAAGTATATTCCACAACCATATCTATAACAATCCACGATAATCAAATCACACTTATATACAAGCACTAAACCACAAACAAAATGACAATTGAAAGTTGTAACAGAAAGTCAATAGGCACACAAGCCTATACACAATCACAAACCTCACACTAATCTCTTGGATGAAAAAACTCTAACTCCAGTAGACTGGGATGCATACTGTAAGATACTTGTAGTTAGCACTCGATTTGAACGTAAAAATAAACTCCGTTGATTCTTGACTCGCAAATTGCTCTTAAACAGTAACGAGGTAAGCATATAATATTTAGTAAATAACATTTAAACCTAATCATAGATAACACGTATATAATTAGTGCAAGGTACAATATACGAGACAATATCAATATTTAAAATGCAAATACCAATCATTGAGCCCATGGTTCACAAATGTCTTCCCAGCGCAGGATCCAGGTCTACCTATTCTCTGTCCGAATAGACAAGGTATAACGGAGTGTCTATCACTTGTCTTCTCGATAGATTGAGTACAACATTTACGAAATAGAGTACTCATCATGTCATTTCATTCACTCACTCATAGTCAAGTCCACGCAAGTGACCCATTGAACTCTTCACAGTAATCATTCATTGACACATAGTACAATAATGAATTAATAATACATTACATAACGAACACATAAATTATAAACATACTTATCTTAAAAACATTATTTAAACTAAATATACTTACTTTAATATCAATTATTTTAGGGTTGCAAAACCAATCATATACAAGGTATCGATAAAAAGATATAAACGTAAATTGTTTTGAAAATGGATTTAGTAGACGTATTTTAATTTCAACAATCTAAAACTCTAGTTCCAAATCACCTAAACCATGAGAGTGTTAGAGATAGGGGTTCACTTTTGAGTATCACCCAAATTCTCAAATTTGGTAATAATCAAACACAAATAAGTAAGGGTTGAATTAAATTCGTAAAAATAAGATAAAAATCAAAAAATTAGGGTTACCAGGTTAGGAACTGTCAAAACCCTCATTCAAATCTCACAAAAGAAAAAATACTTAAAAAAGTCATTTCAAACCATAAATCAAGTTCCAGTAGCTCATAAACATATGATTGGAAGCTCTATCTTCACATTCTTATAAACATCTAGATTTAAACAAATTAATTTAAATTATTAAAATTATTTGTGAAATTGGATTAAAAGTCTACGATTATTTCTGGATCACCAATTTGATTTAGAAATAAAATTTGACAAACTAATCCATAAAATTTAGGATTTGAAATGGGAGTTTGAGAGGAAATGGTCTCTAGAGCTTTCGTTGGAGCTTGGAGGATAAAAGTAATAATGAATCGGGAATCTTTCCTCAAGTTTTGTAAAATTATACTTTTACCCGATAATTTTAAAAAATATTCAAAAAGGGTAAAACTATCATTTAACATTTGAAAACGATAGTTATGGATATTTAAAGAAATATGATCAAGTACGAAAATATGCGAAATTCAGTGAAGGACCAAAATCAGGTACTGTCAATTTATGTAAATACTTGTAGCTGTAAAAGAATAAATAAAAGATGTGTTTAAGCCTTCATATAGGAAATAAATTTCCTTATGTAAGAATATTAGGAATATGAGTTTCAGAAATTTAAGAAGAGTAGGAAATATTTTTTGGGATGGGTTTTAAATATCATGCAATAATAAAAAAATATATAATTTACTTGAAAAATAAATTTACATGTTTCACCCATACTTTTGGACCTTTAAAGAGAAAAAAAAAATCCTATAAAGGTATATATGAAATAAAAACTAACTTTTTGAGATTTCAATTGGAATTAAATTTGAATGAAATAAACTTTCTCATATAGTAGAATTTTGTGATGGATTTAGAAATTAAAGATGAATATTAAATAAAATTATCAAAAAAAATTAACGGAATATAATTTCTTTTATTAGAATTAACAATTTTATTTGAATTTTAATTGTAGTTCTTATATCTAGTTTATAAGAGACAATTATTATATTCTTTCTTTTACAAATAATTTTATTTGAGACAAATTTTTTCTGTTAAAAAAAAAGAAAATAAAAATTCATTTGACAAATAAAGGAAAAGAAGGAAAATAAGGTTTTTTTAATTTTAAAAAGTTAAATATCATTTTTGGCCATTTAAATTAAGAAAAAAAATCTCAATATGGTCATTTGAATTGAAAAAAATATTTCAATATAATCCTCCAAAATCAAAGAATCCTAATTTGGTCCTCAAAACTAAAATAAATATCCCAATGTGGCCCTCAAAACTGAATAATTATGAATTCAATCCTCCAAACTGAAAATCTGTTCTTATTTGGCCTCTAAACTATATTCCGATATAAAAAACACCATTAACCTTTTAAAAGCACACAATTTTAAAATATAATTTCAATCTTAATGATTACTTTACTATTAAAATAAGATTTTTGTACATAATAGAGAGTTCTATAAAGTATCCATTTTTCATGGATGAATTTTAGAAATTATACAAGTATATAAATAAAACTTTTTTAGGATTAGGAATTAAGTCAAATAATAGTAAGAATTATCTTTAAATAAAATTTTAGGACTTATCCATTATAAAACTTTTTTGCTCTTTTGAGAGAATAATTTTGAAATTGACTTAAAAAATTGCTAGTTGGTATTAAAAAGGGAAAAAAAAAAAAGCAAAACAAATACAATGGAGACATAAAATTGATTAAAAGTCTTAAGGTTATCTAAACTTAAATAAACAAAGACATTATCCTTAAGAGATATTCTCCATTGTATCTGTCTCTTATACACATCTAGATGTGTTCTTATACTGTGCCTTGTATGTTCGGGGTGATCCCGAGGTACAACGTCTGTCTTTTAAACATTGATATTGTCTCGTATATTGTACCTTGCACTAATTATATACTGTCTCTTGTAAGATAATGTATAGAGATTCTTAAAAGAACATAATCTGTCTCATACAGTTCTAGGACTTTACTAGACAGTTGAGTGGATGAAAATGACAAAACTTAATTCCTAAATTATTTTGGTTAAAATTCTTAAGAGAACAGTCCTCCTACAAAAAATCATTGTCTTTAGACTGTAAATATCTAATGTTGAATAGTAATAACCGTATAAATTATATACTAAAAATAGAGATATCAATCATTGCTAATTACATTTATTATTCTATCAACAAAATTTATAATATTACATATCTACTTTTTAATTTACCACTATACAGATTGATAATTTTAACAATGAATTAATCACTAAATTTTATACCATAAATTACTAAACATTGTTAGACAATTTTTCACCTTTTTCCTATTTTCATGATATAATTCCTATAGTTGTGAAAATTATATATTTAGGGGAGATTTTGTTTCCTAAATTAGAAATTGCTATTTAGTATTTACACACGAATGATTCTTTTAACAAGTTAGTTCCAAGAGAGATATAGGATTTAAGAATAATCAAATATCTTAATGCGCTTGATAAATTCAAAGTTGTTGTTAGGATAGAATTTGAATAATTGAAGATAATAAAGAGTTCCAATAAACTCTATAAATTGTACAACATTTTTCAAAATTACACTACCTTATTTGATTATTAAACTATAGAATGAATATAACAATAAACTTTAATATATCATGTCTTATATTGTATTCCAATTTGATGATACCTTAAGCTTTCCTATTTGTGAAGTTAAATAGAGTACCAAAATTCATTGTAGAATGTCTCAATAATTTTCAACCGAGGAATGGACTTCTATTAATAGAAAGGTAGATGTGTTATTCACAAGACATAGTTATTTAACTTGTATAAGATTGCTTTAACTATTAAACTAACAAATCTCTTATATTTTTAATAAAGTATATCTAAAGAAAATGCATAAAAAGCACCTATGAACAAATATTTCTTTAAGCTCATACGAACTACAAAAAATTCTTTAGTTTAGTTAAATGTTAAAACAGAAATTATATAAATGAAAAATTAAGTGATTTAAAAAAATCAAACAGTTAGTGTTTCAAAACATACTTTACTTTTTAATTCATATCAATAAAATTCAAACAATTTGAAGCATCCCCAAGCGTGCAAAGCACATGCTCCCATACTAGGAGTATAATAAAATAAAGTGTTTGATTTAGTGATTTAGATTTTTTTCCCAAAATTACCGTTACTATAAAATTTAATTACTTTGTTACATTTCCTAAATTGAATGCCTTTTTTCTAATTTAGGCTATTTATGTAAATTCCTCCTTTAAGATTTGGTGAATTTAGATTTTCTTTCCCAAATTACCCTTATTATAAAATTTAATTACTTTGTTATGTTTCCTAAATTGAATGCTATTTTTCCAATTATTTAGGCTATTTATGTAAATCCTCCTCAAAGAGTAAAAGAGGAATAAAGCATACTTTTAAGGTTTCATATTAAGAAATAAATTTCATTGAAGTAAAATTTCCTTATTTCATAAAATATTATGAATGAATTTTAAAAATTAAAGAAGAGTAGGAAGTAATTTTATTGGGATAGATTTTAGAAATCAAGCAATAATAAAAATTTGTTAGATTTATATTTAGAATTTTAAGTTTAATTGAAGCAAATTTCCTCATAGTAGAATTTTGGGATAGATTTAGAAATAAAAGATTAATATTAAATAAAGTTATTAAAAAATTAATTAAATATATATTATAATAAATAAAATTAAAATTTTTAGACTTATATTTTTTATTTACTTTATAAGAAGAAAATTTCCTCATAGAATACTTTGGGATTGATTTATACATATCTATATGAATTAAATAAAGTTGTCAAAATTAATTGAATATATACTTTAATAAATGAAGGTGTTTATTTAGAAAAAGATTTTATTTTCCAAGTTACTCTCACTATAAAATTTAATGGTTTGTTATGTTCCCAACTTGAATACCTTTTTTAATAATTTTTTAGGTTATTTATATAAATACTCCTCAAAGAGCAAAAGAAGAAATAAACCTACTTTTAAGATTTCGTATTATGAAATAAATTTGATTGAAATAAAATTTTTATGCAATAAAATATTATGAATGAGTTTTAAAAATTTCTGGGTAAAGAAGAGTATGAAATATTTTTTGGGATGGGTTTTAGAAATCAATAAATATTAAAAATATAAATTTTTCCTAAAAAATAAATTTACATGTTTCACCTATATTGTTGGACCCTTAAAGAGAAAAAAAATCCAAAAAAGGTACAGATGAAATAAAAATTAACTTTTTGAGACTTTATTTAGAATTAAATTTGATTGAAGTAAATTTTCTCACAAAGTATAATTCTAGAATATATTTAGAAATTTAAGATGAATATTAAATAAAGTTTAAAAAATTAATAGAATAAAATTTCTCATTATAGAATATTACATATAATTATTATCAACGTATATAGATTCTGGAGACATTAATAGATTATACAACATTCATGTACAATTAAAAATACTAATTTTTTATTAACAACTATAAAAAGAAAAAGAAAATTTCATTCGACAAATAAGAGAAAAGAAGGAAAATAAAGTCATTTTAATTTCAAAGAGTTAAATACCATTTTGGCCATTCAAACAGGAAAAGAAGGAACGAAATCCAACCAAGGAAATAAAATCAGGGGATTCATGATTTGATATAATCTTGCCACATGGAGTTGCTTTGGTATGTGGCTTATAATTTATGGCTTTGTACATGATTTTCTTTAAAATGTACTTTTAATATTAATGATTACTTTATTGTTGAGATTTTTGTTCAAAATTAGAGAGTTCCATTTTGGTATCCATTTTTCAAAGATGAATTTTAGAAATTATACAAGTATGAAAATAATTTTTTTTTTTAGAATTAGGAATTAAGTTAAATAATAATAGGAATTTTCTTTACACAAAAAAAAAGTAGGACTTATCACGTATAAAATTTTTGGATTCATTTGAGAGACTATTTTGTTAATTATCTTTTTCTATTTTTGATGCAAAAAAGAAAAAAAGTTAAAGAACAAAGGAGACATAAATTTGCTTAAAAGCCTCAAGGCCATCTAAACTTGAATTAACAAATACAGTATCCTTCATTGATATTATCAATATTTTCACCTTTCTTCCACCAATGTCATTTATTTTGTCTTTAATGTTGTTGTTTGAATTTTGTCATGATAAAAGAGATTCGCTGTCTAGAATACGAAAAGAAATTGACTTCTGCGCGGTGTACTAAAAAACAAATATAATGTAGAATCTATATTTCCTATTATTAGTATTAAACTATTAAATGAGTAAGAATAAAAGGGGGTGAAAATATAATCCATACATATTTTATTTTTCTTGAAAGAACATAATTCTTATCTTGTATTTCATACTTTGCTTTTAGTTCCATTTTCATACCACATATTTAATCTAAGCTATGTTTTTCCTATAATCAAAAATTAGTTCCTAAATTATATGAGTTAAAATTCTTAATAGATAATTATTGTCCTACTATAAAAAATTATTGTTATTGTCTTTGTTTTTATAAATATCTAATGTTGAATATTAGTAACCGTATAAATAAATAATAAAAAATATGGATATCAAATTAGTTTTTAATTAGATTTTAACTAAAGTGTACTTTGTCTAATAAAAGTTAAATACTAAGTGTTTATTATTACTTTTGAATTATTATTACACAAGTTGATAGCCACTGTAGCTATATGTTGTTGATATTTTTCTATCAAATAAAATGTATAATATTAAATATATAATTTTTAATTTAGTAATATACAAATTGATAGTTTTAATACAATGAATGTGTAATCACAAAATTTCCTACCGTAAGTTGCTAAATAGTGGCAGATTATTTTTCACTTTTTTTTTTTCTATTTTCATGACATAATTCCTTTAGTTGTGCAAACTATATATTTAAGAGATATTTTGTTTCTTAAATTAGAAATTATTATTTAGTATTTGCACATGAATTATTCTTTCATCAAGTTGGTTCCAAGAGAGGTCTAGGGATTCAAGAATAATAAAATATCTTAATGCGCTTGATAAATCGAAAACTGTTAAGATAGATCTTGAATAATTGAAGAAAATAAACATCTAATGTGTATAAAATAATGTCAACATTTTTCAAATGAAAATACTTTTGTTTGATTAGTAAATTCACAAAATGGATATAATAACAAACTCTAATATATTTTCTATGATACATAGTGCTCCAGTTTGATGATACTTTAAACTTTCCTATTTTTGAAATTAAATAGAGCACCAATGAGCTCATTGTAGAATATTTTAATAATTTTTAATCGAGGAAATCACATGACTTCTATTGTAAAACTTTCAAGGTAGATTTGTTAATCGCAAGACATTATGTTTTTAGGTTTTATGAAATTGGTTGAACTATTAAACTAAACAAATCTCTTATATTTGCAACAATTTATATCCAATATAAATCTCATTTACAGTCTAAATGCTGTCTCTTATACACATATGATTGTATAAAAGACTTTGACTTATTTAAATGTTAAAATAGAAAGTATATATGAGAAAACTAAGTGAACTAAAAATAAAAAAATAAAATAGTTAGTATCTCCAAACATGCTTTACTTTTTAATTTATAGTAATAAAAATCAAATAATTAATATTTATAAACGTGCAAAACACGTGCTTCCATACTAGTGCTATATTAAAAGAGCTAATATAATTAAGTAATTTAGATTTTCTTTCCAACATTACCATATTAAAAAATTTAATTACTTTCGTTATGTCCTCTAACTTGAATGCCTTTTTTATAATTATTTAGGTTATTTTTGTAATAACATCTCAAAGAGTAAAAGATTAAAATAAAACCTACTAGTTAAGTTTCATATTAGGAAATAAATTTGACTGAAGTAAGTTTCCTTATGTAATAGAATATTAGGAATGAGCTTTAGAAATTTAATAGCATAGGAAATAATTTTATTGGGATGGATTTTAAAAATCAAGAATAATAAAGACAAATTTAACAATTGAAAAATAAATTTGAGACAGAAAAAGAGCATGTAAGATTATTTGGACCCTTAACAAGAAAAATTGTAAAAGTACACAAGAAATAAAATTAAATTTTTTATACTTATATTTAATTAGAATTAAGTTTGATTGAAGTAAATTTCCTTATAGAGTATAATTTTAGGATAGATTTAGAAATAAAAGATGAATATTAAATATAGCTATGTAAAAAAATAATTTAATATATAATTGAATAAATGAAGGAGTTTGATTCAGTTTTAGATTTTATTTTCCAAGTTATTCACTATAAAATTTAATGGCTTTGTTAATTTTCCCAATTTCGAATGCCTTTTTTAGGCTATTTATGTAAATACTCCTCAAAGAGTAAAAGAATAAATAAAATTTACTTTTAATACTTCATATTAGAAAATAAATTTGATTGAAATAAATTTCCTATGTAATAGAGTATTAGGAATGAGGTTTACAAATTAAAGAATCTTAGGAATTTTTTATTTTTTGGGGATGGATTTTATTAATTAAGCAATAATAAAAATATAAAATTTACTTGAAAAATAAATTTACATGTTTCACCTATACTTTTGGACCCTTAAAGAAAAAAAAAATCCTTAAAAGGTACACATGAAATAAAAACTACTTTTGTGGGACATCATTCAAAATTAAATTTAATTGAAGTAAACTTTCTCTTAGAGTAGAATTTCAGGATAGATTTAGAAATTGAAAATAAATATTAAATAACGTTATTAAAAAAACTTTATAGAATAAATTTTTTCATTGATTAGAATTATGCATAAGATTATTATCAACATATATAGGTTGTGGATACAGATTAATGGACTAGACAACATTTATATGCAATTAAAGAAACTAATAATTAATTAAAAACTATTAAAAGAAAAAGAAAAAGAAAAATTCGTTTGACAAATAAAGTAAAAAGAAGGAAAAAATGTTATTTTAATTTCAAAGAGTTAAATACATTTTTGGCCATTCAAACTGAGCAAAATCTCATTGTGACCTTTTAAATTAAAAAGGTCTCGATTTGACCCTCCAAATTATAAAATTTATACCAATATAGCCCTCCAAATTCAAAGAGTATAATTTGGTCCTCAAAACTGGGATAAATATTTTAGTGTGACCCCTAATTATTGAAAGATTATAATTTGACCCTCCAAACTGAAAATTTGTTCTAATTTGCACTCCAAATTGAAATTGATACAGAAATACTATACCATTTTTATTAACACAATTCTAATAGCAACTTTCAATCTTATTGATTACATTATCTGTTAGAATAAGACGTTTCTATAGAATACAGAGTTCCATATGGTATCTATTTTTCAAGAATGAATTTTAGAAATTATACAAGTATGCAAAAAAAACTTTTTTTAGAATTAAGAATTAAGTTAAATAGTAGTAGAAATTATCTTTAAACCAAAAAAAAAAGTAGAACTTATCACCAATAAAACTTTTGGACTCTTTTTAGAGAATAATTCTAAAACTTTTTCTATTTTTGATAAAAGAAAGAAAAAAAAATAATAGAACAAATGAGACATAAAATTGCTTAAAAGCTTCAAGGTTAGGGTTGTTTAAACCCAACCCAACCCAAATGAATTTGGGATTAAATGGGTTGGGTTATCGAGATTTGGATACTTGGGTTGGGTTATCCGAAATATATTGGGATGTGTAAAGAGACAAGCCAATATCCAACCCAACCCAATAACCTCATATAATTTTTTATTATTAATTATTTTCCTAATCGTTTCATATCATTTATACTTTATTTTCTTTTCGCTCTTCACCTAAAAATCATTCAACATATTTTAAAATTTGTTCCTTTAGAGTCATTCTTGAGTTAACTATTTAATTTTTGGTAAAATATAATTTGGAATGAATAATCTTACACTAATATTTTAATCATTTTTTTTTTAAAAAAATTAACCCATATAACCGAAAACCTGAGTAACCTATCAGAGTAATACTTGGTTAGGTTTACTTAGTTTCAATATTATTTCAATATGCATTTGGGTTGGGTTGAGTTTTATTTTTTCAACATGAAACTAAGAAAGATACCAACCTTTTATGTCCTAACCATGAACACATCTACTCATGGCCATCTAAATTTGAATTAAAAAAGATAGATATCAGATTATATTTTTGCCTTCCTTTCGGCAATGCCATTTATTTTATCTCTAACATTGTTGTCTAAATTTTGTAATTATGAAAAATTTATTGTCTAGACATGAAAAGAATTTGGCTTCTGTGTAGTGTACTAAAAAATATATAATGTAAAACCTATTTTTTTGATTATTATTAAACTAATTGAATGAGTAAGAAAGAGGGTGAAAAATAGTAATCTATGATCTACACCTATTTTATTTTTCTCAAAAGAATATGATTCTTATCTTGCAATTCTTACTTTGCTTTTAGTTCCCTTTTTTATAGATAGATGTGTATAAGAGACATATTGATTTTTATGCATTCCTATAATGGAAATTATTCTTAAATTATATTAGCTAAATTTCTTAATAGATAATTATTGTCCTCCAAAATATTAGATAATATCTAATGTTGAATATTAGTAACCGCATAAATTACATACTAAAAAATAAGGATATCAAATAAGTTACTAATTGGATTTTAACTAAAGTGTACTTTATCTAATAAAACTTACATACTAAATTTTTATTGTTCCTTTTAAATTATTACTATATTATTTGATAGCTACTGCAGTTATGTGTTGTTGACCTTATTCTATCAAATAAAATTTATAACATTGAATAAATACGTGTTAGTTTACTTTTACACAGATTGATAATTTTAATATAATGAAATAGTCACTAAATTTCACACCGCAAATCGCATTAGCTTTGCTAAATGGTGGTAGACTATTTTTTACCTTTTTTCTATTTTCAATATATAATTCCTATAGTTGTGCAAACTACATATTTAAAAGAGATTTCTTATACAAATCTAAATTGTATTTAGTATTTGCACACGAATGGTTCCTTCATCAAATTAGTTCCAAGAAAGGTATAGGAATTCAAAAATAATCAAAGACCCTAATGTGCTTGATAATCCAAAGTTATTAAGATAGAACTTGAATAATTGAAAAGAATAAAAGGTTTCAATGAACTCTATAAATTGTTAACATTTTTCAAGACTACACTATTCTCTTTGATTACTAAACTTATAAAATTAATATAATAATAAATTCTAATATATTTTCTGTCATACATTGTGCTCCAGTTTGATAGTACTTTAAACTTTCTTATTTTTGAAATTAAATAGAGTACCAATGAATTCACTGTACAATGATTCAATAATTCATAGTCCTCCATTGACTTTTATTTTAAAAATTACAAAGTAGAGGATTTATTATGCATAAGACACAATTATTTAGCTTTTATAAAATTGCTTGAACTATTAAACTAAACAAATCTCTTATATTTCTAACAAAGTATGTATAAAAAAAATATATAAAATCTCCTATGACCAAACATTTCTCTGACCTCATATGAACCACAAAAAATTCTTTGACTTAGTTACTTGTGCATTAAACTATAAATCAGATAGATGTCTCTTATACACATCAGGCATTCAACTCCAACATTAATAGAATTCAATTATAACTCCTATAAAAAGCATTAGAACATTAACATTAATGTTCATTTAATATTAATCAGGATAAACATGGCAATAGAATGTCTCTTTAATGTTCATTTAATATTAATCACGATAAACTTGGCATTAGAAATGAGATATAAGGATCAATCAGAGAATTTTTTGAATTTTTTGCAAAAGGTTTATGGACTAGAATTTGCTATTTATATTGCTTCCACAGTTTGAACTTGTATTATCCAGAAATTCTATGAAAGAAAAACCTCTATTCGTCTTTTCAATCACAAAAGGTATGTAATATTATCTCAATCCAAAACTATTGAAATTATTCATGCATAATATTTATATTCCATTCATTTTGTCCTTGGGTTGCTATTCAATTGTCTTAATAATTTATGGACTATATTGTTTCAATTAGCCTATTTGATGATGGATGAAGGGAGAATATTATTCCTTTTTAAGGCATTTTTTACATTATTTATATTCAAAGTCTTTAACTGTCTCACATATACATCTGAGCCCTAAAATCCACTAAAAGCTAAAGCCTCCATACAAATTATTTACAAAATCAAGTTTAATTTTCTACAAAAAAAAGTATCCATCGAGTATACTTCTTCGAAAAGACAAATTTTAATTAATTAGCAAAAAGATTATGAAGAAAAAAAAAAAAACTCAAGACAATACAAGCTCCATGGTAACAATAAGCCAAAATATCATATATATCACAATAAGAGGAAATTTAAATATTAATCTCATAATATCAAGACGACTTGACAGGGAATTGCCCATTAGATCTGACTAAATATATAGCAAATAATTTTCTTAGTAAAATTTGTCTTTTCGAAGAAGTATACTCGATCTGTACTTAGAAACATCTACGATATTTGGGAATATTGATCCCTGTGAAACAATATAAAGCTATGAGGGAATACATAATTGCAACTTTATATCTCAAATATTCGCACAATTATATGGAGAAAAAAAAAAGCAACATGAGGATAGTCTATTGAAAGTAGCTTGAACAATGGAAACAACAAAATCTATGCATAATAAAATCATGGTACCCGAATTTTGAATGAATAGTTTAACTTATATATATGCATTTTAGGATAACAGATAATAGTATGAATTTACAATGGAAGAGTGTGAATTTAGCCTCTCCCAATTGCAAAACTATCGAAGTAATAGTTACAATGTAACTATTTTGTTTTCCTGGTAGGTGAATGAAAAAGATTCATTATTGAAAAGGAATTTTTTTTGGCTCCCTTATTTTTAACAGAACTGGAGAAGAGAAACACCATCTTCCCAAGCTCTCAAATAAAGTAATTAATAGTTGAATTTGTTTTTAATTCATACAGTCAAAATGGTATATAGCAAACTGTGATTAGAGTAAGGCTCAAATAATATCAGTTCAATTTTTCTAGCAATATTTTCCAAGTTAGGTAGCCTGTAAAACTATTGTTACTATAGAATTTTTGAAGGCATGTTTTTGTACTATTTCGTCCTATAGGCTATTTAATATCCTATGAAAAATGATTTATTATGTTTTAGTTCAATTAAGATTATGAAAATGTATTTTTTCTTCAATATAGGTTATTGTCGGTCAAGATTCGGAAGACAAGTTATTATAACAAATATAACTAATGTTCATGATCTTAAAACATCATAAAGAAATATGGTTGCCATAATACATCATTGCTAATACAAACTTTCAAGATTGGCAAGTTTTTAATTTATTTAAAAAATTTAACATTTATATGTATAATGTACATGATAGTCTTTAAAAAGTAAGAAATAAAATAATAATTATAACTCGATAATATGCCATGGTTGCGATGATGTGTATAAGGTAGAACTGAAATTTTTAAGTGCTGTAACTGTATTTAATTTCATGTGTATAAGAGACCTTATATTATATTTAAATGTAATACCAAAAGTTTAATGTTTAAATAAGTTGAAGATTCCTCTCCCCATTTATACCCTAAGCGGCAATAACAATACCGCCACATAACATTAAGCAATGGAGGATTGCAGTGCCACCTAACTTAGGAAAAAGAATTTCCACTTACTGTTCAGAGAAGCTGGTGATAAAAATAAGCCTTGAAAATTTCCCACTCCGGTTAAGCACACTAAATACAGTAAAGCACTCTACCACCAGACTAATTTACAACAGTTGATATTGGACAGTAATATGTTAGATACAGAGCCTAACCATGGTCTGAAGGAGTGCTGCTACTAGTTACACATCATCACTGGATCGGTTAAAGGTGATTTGAACGTTCTTGATGTTTAAAACAGTCAGTCAAACCAATCTCAATCCACGACTAAACTGCAGCTCCAGTGAAGAAATTTGCTGAGCCCTTCTAGTGCTTGATTTCTTGATCTGGATCAGCTTATCATAGGCACACCAAGGGAAAGTAATGTAATGAGCCTGATTCATTCCCTCATTGTAGCAACCCCAGTATCTAGGATGACAAGTGACATGATACCATGCTGATGCTTTTGCATATGATCATTAAATCTGACTCACCTCCTTTCTTGTTGAACCAGGTTTTCCTCCTTCCTCAATGACCTCAGGGCTATACCAATAGCTTCTGCATCTTTTCTCCGGTCAAAAGATCTTGACTTCTTCATGATGCCACCACTCAATATTTCTGCTTCAGTTTTGATGCATAGTAATCCATCAAATTACCCGACTTATAGTCATACTCAACTTTGTATTCAAAAGCTTCGTCAATGTAATCCTCAAATCCATTTATTTCCAAGTCAGGATCATATGATCGATCTTCTTGCCACTCCCTAGTAAATGATCTAATAGAGCTTGTGTGTGGTGCAATATCTCTAATCTCCCTAAAAAGCTTTCCTATTGCATGTTTTGATTCATGGGTAGTCTTGTCGGGTTTTTGCATGAAATCTGGATATTCTTTGACGTGTGGATGAGATGGTATCTCAGCAGGAACACCAGTCTTTGGAAAGTCAAACTGCTACAGAAAACAGCCATGCAAGCTTCAGGCATGGTTATACGAAAAATTTCTAAAATCGTGCTCCTTTTCAAAATTGGTCTTTTTTTATACCTATTACAAATTGTAATTCCGGGCTTCCAGAAATTTTTTTTTTTAAAAAAAAAAAATCTCTTATACCATCGCATAGAATGTGTTTTAAGAGACATTTATCCATTCTAATAGGTAAATTAGAGCAGAATATACACATCTAGATGTGTATAAAAGACTCTCCTCCTCCTTCCTCCTCCTAGGATCCTCCTCCTTGTTGGGTTTGGTTGTTGGCAGGGAGAATGTTCGTAAAATAAGGGAGGTTATGTCAAAATTTTATCAAAAATACGATAAATTAATAAATTTACGGGTTTGCACATTTCATTCGCGTACTATTTCGTTAATGTTATAGTTTATGATTTAAGGATAATGATTTACTATTCCCAAATCTCTTATACACATCTAGATGTGTATAGAGACAGATATACAATTTAGTATTTAGTATTTAAGCATGATTAGATCTTACAATCAAATCCTTCATTTTTCTATTTTTGTAATAGTGCACAATTTCCTTCGCAATATACATAGTCAAATTTGCTAAATCCTTCATTTTTCTATTTTTGTAATAGTGCACAATTTCCCTTCGCAATATACATAGTCAAGTTTGCTAAATCCTTAAAAAAAAAAAAAAAATTCATTACCTCTCATTTCAAACATGCGAGGTTAAAAAAAAAAAAAAATTCATTACCTCTCATTTCAAAGCTCCTCATCTCACTTTTCTTTATGAACCCTTCGGCATTCCATAATAGGGTCAACTTCTTGGCAGTAATTACTTCACCCTTTCGAAATGCTCCAAAATAAAGGTAGCAAGGTTTTAAAGAATCCATTAAATAGTTGTAACTCAGTTCTAGAGTTCCCATGTATCCCTCACTGGTAGACTTTGAACTTAAACTTGCTTCTACTAATTTCCACCATTCTACATTCTCCTTTTCCTTTGCTAGGAGACCTGCAATAACAGTTATTACCAGAGGTATTCCTTCACAATATCTCACAATTTACTTCCCATGAGATCACAGATAGTTGTTCATCGCAGCAATCATCTTCGCCAAATAGAATCTCGTAGAAAATCCCAACTTTTGTCCTCAATCAATGGAGAAAGGGAATAATTGCGGCTATTTCAATTATTCAGCATCTTATACACATATTCTTATTCTGAGTTGTGAACAAGAGAAGTGATTGTTTCACAATATTCCAGGCTTCAATATTCCCAATGTCATCCATAACAAGTAGGTACTTTTGTCTCTTCAAGCATTACCGGAGCTGATCATCTATATCTTCACTACTCATTTTAGAGATTTGAACATCATCAATACCATCATCGCTAACACTTTTTAAAATAGAAAGTAATAGATCTCTACTTGTATATACTTGTGAAACAAAACACCAAGAATGCTTGTGGAAGTTCCATGTTGTTGAGGAATAAAATTTCTTAGCTAGAGTCGTCTTCCTTACTCCCGGCATGCCAACAATAGAGACGATTTCTAGCCTTTTTGATCCTCCTGTAAGCATGCCGAATTGCCTCACTTGCCTCATTCCTGAAACCAACAATGACGTCATCAGTTTTTAAAGTATTAGCTCGTGATGGATGGACGAGCTTGGAACTTGTCTTGACACTTTGCTTTCCAATGTTGTATTTCTTCTTCCTTTTCGCTATCCCAGTCTGGACAGCCCAGATTTCTTCTAGGATATCAGAGAAGCAAGCTATGTGATTCCAGATAGGAATATTGACAACTGAACATGAATCGATGACATGTTCCACCTTGTATGCTAGATTGAAAATCTGTGTCTGAACTCTGACGAGCCCTTAATTCCTCATCCTCTCTTTGTAGATTCACTATATCCTGAAGAAAGTACCTAAAGCGTACCAGCTCTACATGGACTGCCATAACTTTATGCTCTGCAAAAAGGATGAAATTGGGTTAGCAGTTCATCATGTCACTCAAATTTTGAGTGAGGTAATCAATAAATCCCACCCCATTAGTCTTGGGAAAATTAGGATCACATTTCCAGTTTGATCTATTGCAGACTCCTTTGTTGGATCCGAAAGAAATGCTAATCAAGAACACGAGCCCTTCTCGAAGAGTTGCAAAATCATCCTTCAAAGAAACCACTTACTACTACTTCCTTCCATGAGTTCTTGAAATAACATTAATTCTTGAACTTCTTCTCTTTTTTCTATTATACTAGGTTCATATTCTGTGCTATTTGTTTCTTGTTCTCAGATTAAGTTGTTTTTTCTTCATTTGTAAATTCATAGGCTTCTAAATTCACAATTATCTTCTATTTCTAAGAATTCTTCTTCTATATTTTGTCTTATGTTTAAGTTATCTTAAGAGTCATGGCAACTAGTTACATGTTTAAATATTATACTAATTTCATTAAATTCTTTTTTACATCCTAAACAATTTATTTTCTTATTTTCTATTTTTATGTTTGAAATATTTTCTAACTTTTCCCATAATTTATCTTCTTGTGTTTGTAAATAAAAATCTAAATAGAATGTAAGATTTTTATAAAACGATATCAGGATTAATGGCCTGTCTTTATACATCATAAGATTATTGTTACTTTGATTGATTTTTATATAATCAGTGAATCTTATAGATTTTCTTCCTGCACCATCTTCATCCATGGTAATCCTGATTGGTCTATATTATCTACTGCTAATGGTGGTAAAAGTTTTATTCCTCTGTTTCCTAACATTTCTACAGTATTTTTTATATTTACTTTGTATCTAGGAGTATTACTTTGAGTTAATTTACCTAAGAATGCTGTACATAATAACAAATTTTTTCCTTCAAAATCTTGATATCCTCTGGTCATTATTTTTATTTGTATATGTTCTGCAAATTCTCTAGTATCTAACATATAATTGGGACAATAGTAAAAAATTCCTCCTCCTGTTTGCATATCTATTTCTGCTCCTCCTATTATTGCTTTATGTGCATCATTTATTCGAGTATCCATTATTAATAATAAAACTTTTCCTCCTAAATTTGTTCTATGTAAGGCTTTTATTCCTATTACAATCACATCCTAAATGGGTTAATCTAAAATTCCCTTCTAAGAGTCTTTGTCTATGTGATGGAGTTACTAAATATAAGTGAACTATATCTCCTTCTAAACACCTAACTTGGACTTCTCTGTAATGTCTATAAAGTTTAGTTTGGTCTGATGCTTCATATAATGCATTGGAATTAATTATATTTATCCTATTATTTCTGAATGTTTCTATATCCCTGTTTATATCAATTATTTCTCCTAAATTTATTAATTCTTCTGTTTGATTTCTATTTGGCCTTATAAATCTTTGAATCCTATTTACTATTGTACTTACTGTATTATTTTCTTCTCTACTTCTTCTTGTTTCTGCAGCTATTGCCTCAGTTCTTTCTCTATCCTCTGAAGCACATTCCTAGATATGTCCATTATTTTTTAGTTGGTGAAAAATTTCCAAATAGGTTGTTGTCTAATCTTTTTACAAAGTAGCAATAGATGAAACAAAGAAGTACTTACAAGATTCATTAATTCATCTACTTCTTTATGCGAAGCTAAATCTTTTAAATATTCTTCTATTTTTACCATTTTTTGCTCTAATTTGTCTATTTTAATCTGGGTTGCTATTAATAATGCTATTATAGTATTATTTTGCCTTATTAATTGTTTGTCTGCTGGTATTCCTGGTTCAAATACTGAAAATCCTATTGGGTCTTGTAAGTATTTCTTTGTTTCATCTATTGCTACTTTGTAATCTATATTATGTTCCATTATTCTATTTGCTGAACTTTTATTATTTTGTCTACTTGTTTTCCTATTTTTTCTAAGTTATTTTCTATTTTTTGTAAGTTAGGAGTTTTATTTTCTTTTTTCTTTTCTATATTTTCTATTACCTTATTTAAATAATCTAAATTTCTTCTTATACTTTTTAATTCTTTATTCTGATTTTTTAAAGTCTCATATATAATTGTTATCATGCTTTCTATATTTCTATCTATTGCTTAGGAAGTTCTTTTTTATATTGTTTGATATAATCTAACATGCTAATTATTAATACAGATCCTTCTTTAAATTTTATTTCAGGTTGAAATTCTGGAATTCCAACCTCTGAAGTGATTCATAAAATTTCAGTATATTTGTTAGGCATTCTTCTAAATGTGTAATAGTCTATTTTAATGATCTTTGTGTACTCATATCAGAATCTACTAAACAATATTTCCAACAACTTATTGGTATTATAGATATTTAATCAGTATCTGGATATTCATCAGAGTCAAAGTAATCTAAAGTATTATAGCAAGTGTGATTATTATTATCCTCTGGTACTGAAGTAAATATTATGAAATCTTTTGTGGCTGTAAAAAATTCTATTTTGTAATTTTCATCTATCATTTCTGGTTTTATGGATAATAAGAATTCTCTGAGTGGTTTACTCCACTCTTCTATTTTTTCTAAAATTATCATTTTAGCTACTTTGTCTAATGGATTTGTAATTCTAAGGATTTCTTTTTTATGTTGTATGCTTAATTCTAAACTTGTCTGATTTTACTTTCTAAAATTTCAATTTAAAGTTATATTGATCTGGTAACATTATAAATATATTAGGTACATCTGTTAAATGAATTTCATAGCTATATTTGTCTTTTTGACTTCTATTTATATGAAAAGTATCATATCTAGAACTACTTATCAAACTACCGTCCTTTTTATCATAAAATAGTATTCCTTGTCTGAGTCTTTCACCATAGATTTCGGTTTGAATCATAGGGATACTGGTATTTCCTAAAGTTGCCTTTGGAATAATTTTTCTTTCTATTTCAGTCATTTAGATAGCTTTTGTTCTTAGAACACTTCTATAATATTCTATTTATGTATCAAAAACATCTATTGCATAGGCTAATCTAACTGAAAATCTATCTTTTAAGTATTGCATTTCTCTTATACAGTAAGTTAAATAAAAGGTCTGGTCTTTTACACTTATTATCTTATTTCTTAGTATTAAATTTTTTATATGTTTTTTCCTACTGTTATTCCTATTTAGCCAATTATTTTGTCTAGAAAATTCTGCTTGTTCAGTAATCATGGTTGTTGTATTGGGGAACCTACTAAATCTCTACTACCATAAAATATCATCAAGAAAATTTCAAAATCGTGGCTCTGATACCATTTTGGATGGCACGAAAATCACGAGAAGGGAGGAGGATAAAGATCCTCGACTCTTAGACCAACTAGGAGAAAGTACAAGAAAGTAGGCATCATGATCAACCAATCATTCCAACCCATATGTGTTACAATCTATAGTATCTGGAAGTATAACAACCCTAGTATAGAGATTTTCTAGACTCATCAAACGGGTATTTCCCCTTGAGCGGCTTTAACACTTGCCTTAACGGGTACTCTCGAGGCCTTAGCCTTTTGTCCAGAAATTCTATACAAGTTTTATTGATACCCAGGTTTTAACCATAGAATGGAAAATTTCATCCAGAGAGTAGTTACATACCTCATGGTGCCTGGAATCTTGTGCTTGTCTGAATTGATCCTTTGAAATCTACTTGATGAATTTTTATGGGTGAAGCTCGAGACCAAGAAATTAAAGAACTTAAAAATAAAAGTACTAAAAGAAAATAACTAGTTGAGAGAAAATATAGACGTGAGTATTATTGAGAAAATTTACAAGGAAATTTTTGGATGAAAATTTTTCTGTTGATAATTTCTGATGACCCTAAACAAATGGAGAATGGGTCTATATATACAAGGAATTCCGGACTTCAATTATCCTAATACTATCATACAGTAAAAGAAGTATTCCTTGCATGACTTTTACTTTCCTAAAAGTTGTCTTATAGTACAATAATTGGTAACAACTGTCTATAAAGTGGTTTCAATATTATCGTATCCTATGCTATCAACTCCGTTTGTGGATGACACCTGGTTTTGAAGACTACATTGTCCTGGGAAGTCTTCTTTGGTGGAGTCTGCTTCTGAACTATCACCTTTTTCTTCTTTCTGAGTTTTTGTCTCTTTTTGAGCTAATGGTGTCTGAGTTATAATTCCACTTAACAGAATCTTTGGGAGATTTTTTAGCAGGGTAAATTCTCCAAGGAGTAGGTCTAGAATGGTCTTTGTAATGTCTTCCTTCTTCTTTTTCTTTTTATTTTTTCGTAATTTAATTCCTCTTTTGTTTCTAAGGAAGAGGACTCCTCTTTTTCAGAAGTTTTTGGTAAACTTCCAGCCATCAATGGATTATTGATTTTGTCTTTACCCTTATCCGTTTGTAAGGGACTAGGTACAAGCTGACACCCTGTACTGGTCTGTGTGATTTTTAGTAAATCACCAACTATCAACGGACTTGATTTGTCTTTACCGGCTGCCGTTTGGACCGGACTAGGTGTTCCTTTACCGGAGACACTGGCCTTGGTCAGATTTTTAGTATTTAAATATCTGTTTTTCCAATCTTCTTTTTCTATGGTTAAAACTTGAACTTTTTGTTCTAATTCAAATAATTGGGTTTGGTTGTTACAACATCCTTGTTCTAGTTGTCTATATTTTTCATTTATTGTTTTAAAATTTTTAACAAGAGTTCACAATGATCACAAAATTTGTATAAATTTGATTACCTTCGTCTGTCTGGATGATGGGCCTGATGTTAATTTAGTCTGAAATATAAAATTGATTTCCTAAATTAAATTTACAGGCCTCTAATCCTTCTATAATGGTCTGGAATCCTTTATATTTCGGATTCTTGACTCCTCTTATTGTTGTAAGGACTTCTATCCATGTCTTGTATAAACCGGCCTTTTCTGGTGTGCCATGAAAAATTACATAACACTCAAACTTTGAAAGGTCATTTAATCCATGAAAATAAGCAGATAAGGCATTCAAAGAATTAGTAAAATGTCCACTATTTTTCTTTTAGTAAGAAATCCATAAATTGTCTAAGATTATCTTTTGTTGTTCATTTATATTTTTATATAGATCTAAGATTCTAAAACTATTGTGAGGTGGCAAGGCACATAGACTATATCCATTAAAATCAAATCTTTTTTCTGTACCACTAGGAGTTTGTTTTAATATACTGAAAAAATGAAAAGGATTGTCTAAACTTATGAAGTTCTGATTAATTTGCCGGCTGGATTCAGCAACAGCTTGTCTTGAAGCAGGATAAGAAACAAAACTGGGTCTGGGTGCTCTGATTTAAGCCCTGTAATCGGATCCTGGCTTGAAAATATTAAAAAACATTGGATCTGCTAATTTATTATCTTTACCTTTTATATGTTCAAAATTAATGTTGTATTCTACTACAGAAAGTGAAAACTTTTGCCATCTACAATGCCTACTTTTTTCTTTCATATTCTGGGCATACTTTACTATAGCTTTACAATCAGTTCTAATTGTGAATTCTTTCTTTGAAATAATAAATAGTCTAAAAGCCTCTAAAGTATATATTATTGCTAAAATTTCACAATCTAAACTTGTCTTATATTCTTTTTCTTTATATATACCGCTAGAATATCTACATAATTTTTCTTGATTTTTGGGAGAATATTTATGAGGTTTTGATTTAAGAATTCCTCCCCATCCTAAATCACAACCGTCTGTTTCTATTATTAGATAGTCTAATTCTAGGGGTAATTGTAGTGGAGGTATATTTTGTATCATATCTTTTATTTTCTTGACTAAATTCATATATTCTTTATTAAAAAACCTTTGCCCATTTTTTCCTATTTTGGAATATAAAGGTCCTACTATTTTTCCTACATCTTTTAAAAATGGCCTAGCATAATTTATAAGACCTAAAAATTTCTGTAATTCCTTTAAATTTTTTAATTTATCAGGCATTTCTAATAAATATTTTGCTATATGATCTTGTAGTTTCGTTTGTCCATTGCCTGTTTCTACTCCTAAAAATTTTATATGTGTTTTAAATAATTCCACTTTTTTTTTACTTTTTATTATTCTATTTTGATGAAAAATTCTAAAAATTGTGTTTAAGTGACCTATGTGTTCTTGTTCATTTTTTGAACAAAAACTAATATGTCACTATAAACTAATACATATGGGTTGGAATGATCTAAAAAAATTATGATGCCATTTTTCTTGTCCTATCCTGAGTCGGTCTAAGAGTGTGATCCAATGGATAGGTCCTTTTAAAGTTAGAAAATTCTTATTATATGCATTTTAAATTCTTCTATAGGATGGACTTGCTTCTATTTTTACTGTTTTTATTATATAATCTGGGTTTTTTACTTTTATTTCACAATAAATTTTATTTTTGTCCCATAATCTTATAGGATCTTCTCCTATGAATGGTAAAGTGTCTATTTGTGCTTCTATCTCTGTTTTTGTTTTTAAATGTAATAGATTTTTAAGATTTATCCTATCTATCAAATATTCATTTATTTCATAGGCATCTAAATAATCTTGTTCTAGATTATTATATTGTTACAGCAATATTCAGTCCCTTTTTTACATTCTATACATTTTTCTTCTGTTTTGTTACTAGATTCATTTCTATTTGTCTTATTAAGTTTGGATGGATAGGTGGGAGTGAAGTTGGGTTACATGGACTAGTACTTACATTCTTAAAAATTTGTTCAAATTCTTTTGTTAAGATAATTCCTCCATCTAAGTCTAATAAGAATTTTAATCCTATAATTATACCTACTCCATGTTTTTCTAATATCTCTTTAACTAATACATATGACAGAAAGTAATATTGACCATAGTTATTACAATTATTTAAAAAAGCTATAGTACACATTTTTGCATAATAATTGTATTCATTTATACTTCCGTCCATCTGTGTGGCTTTTATAGATTCTTTGAATTTTAAAATTTAAGTTTTATCTAATTAATTTTGGGTCTACTATTATTGTTGTACATCCTGTATCTATGATTGCATTTGTTCCTGTTATTTTATTATAATGTTTAAATATAACTTCTAATTTTATAAAATTTAATTTTTTGTCTTGATTACAAAATTTTATTTGTTGTTCTAAATTAGCTAAAGTTATGTTTTCGTCATTAATTTTTTCCCCTATATTTCCTTCTATTTTTTCTTTTCCTTTGTTTTTATAAAAAAATTCTTTTTCCAAGTGAGCAACTCTTTGTTCTAGTTGAGTTATTCTATTAAAAGTATTTTCATCTATCTGGGGATTACATATATTTTGTATTTCTTGGAATCTAAAATCCGTATATTTTTCTACACAGCTTATGCAAGCTTCATTAAAACATAAATTACATTTACTCCTTTTATTATGTGCAGGGTACCAATCACAAAATAAACATGGCTCAGAATCTAGTCCTTTATTTTTTTGCCAATTATGATTACAATCTATATCAGGTATTTTTATTTTTGCTTTAAACATAAAATTTACCCCTTGAAATTCTTGTATAAATTCTTCTAAGTCTGGTTCATCTGGTTCTATGAATTGATCTATTATTTCATTTCTTTCTTCTATTTCCTGATCTTCTAATAATTCTTCAAAGCTTACAATAGAATAGATAGTTTTTGTATCACTAAGAGTCTCATCTACATCTAGGTAATCTTGTTCTGTATTATTTACTAACATGGCTTTACGATTTGTCATATTTATTCTCTTTGGGCAGGATGAACTTAAATGATATGCACTGCTGCAAGTATAGCAGTAAAGTTTCTTTTTATAAGTTCTGTTAGGGTCATATTTTCAAACATGTCTTTCTTTATTTAAATACGGTTTTTTTAACATGTGACCTTTTTGTATAATAATTTTTTCTTTTTGGTGTTTGTTTTAAGTATCTTTTATTTTTATATCTAGGTCTTTCCTGCTTATCATAATGTTGTGGAGTATATATCTGACTACAGAAACTTGTCTCATTCTTTAATTGAGGTCTACTTATATGTATATTTGTACATTTTTCTACTAATATTTTATTATAAACATTACTCTTTGTCCTAAAGATATTCCTGTTTCTCTATCTGTTTCCATTCTTTTATTTATTATTTCTTCTTTAAATCTTTTATTTATTTCTAATCCTAAAGCCCCTGGTAACTTATTAAAGAGTTTATTTCCTATATCATTATTCCATGTATTCCCACTAATTGATGCATAATATACAAATTCTGCTAAAAATGGTTTTATATAATACCAATTTTTTAAATTTAATTGTTCTAATTTTATAAAGCGTCTTTCTGTTGTTCTGTACTTCCTAAATTTGGATCTTCCTCAGTTATTATTTGGTGTATAGCATTTCCAAAGTTAAAAGGATTTGGTCCTAAAGAAATTAATTCTGCTAGTTCCATAGGGTTTCTTTCTTTCCATTCTTGCCACATTGCTTTGGCGATTCAAGTCCTAAATATTGTTCTAAGTATCTTAACATGTATTCTTTGTCTCTAGGGTCAAAATGTTTTATGTAATCAGATAGCTATTGCATTTTTCCAAAAGTCTAGGTAATTATTTCCATCTTTGTGGATCTACATTAGTTATATTTAAAATAAATGGTTGTCCCCCATATTGGTGTATATAAGGAGCTTCCATTGGATCTCTTCTTTCTCTGGGTTTATAAGGGACTATTTGCATAGGTGGGGAGTAAATATTTCCTCTTGCCGATGGATCTATTCGTTTTCTAGGAACATTTCCTGGAGTGTGTGTGTCTGTTTCTAGAATCAAAAAAGAAAGGATGATTGGATTCTTAACCTACTTCATCCCGAGTCTGGTAATAGTTATTGTTGATTATTACTACTACTTCCTTCCATTAGATTTTCCAGGAGCTGAGTCGACAAACATACAAACAATTTCACCCATCAAAAGACTGTCTGATGGCGGAGTCTCTGAAAATTTCAGGAGTTCAATATACATCTCTGCTATAGCCGGATTGCAAGGCATGAATTTCAGCAACATAGCTTTTTTAAACATTCATTTTATGGACCATATTTTCATCCATGCCATCCACCCAATACAGAAGTGATAAACACGCATAGTTTTTAGCCCAATCTTGGAAATGGATGAAGAAATCTTCCATTTTGCTGTCATTCTTGCTACCCCTTTTGGCTACAACTCAACAAAAATTCTTGAAAACCTTGGCTTCTTTTCAACCGCTTCAATCTGCTTCTGAACAGGGACAACAATCTTATCAGCTATCAAGCTGAAATGATCCTTTAAACACGAGTGAATAATCAATAAATTGCAGGATCTCATCAACCCTGGGGAATGGAACTGAATTATATGAATTGAGAAGAATAAGACAAGACTAGTTTTTCTGATTTCTAGCTTAAACAGCTCAACTTTTTCTAGCAAATTAGATGACAAACGATCCCAAGATTTGAAATCTCTTGCGATTATTGCAAGATAGCCAGAATTGTACAGGCCCTTTATATTTGCTGCTGCTTCAAGTTTAGATGCTTCAATATTGGAAGATCATCACCTGACTGCCACTTTGCCAAGCAGCATATGAACAATTTGACAAACTTTAATTCCAGTTGAAGAGTCTGGATTTTGTGCTTCATGTGAAAAGTCAAGTGTGGCAGACCCGATAGCTTTGAGAGTTGTTCAATGGCAGAATCAATCCCAGTGCTATATATATATATATTTTTTTTTTTTTTTTGGGCTAGCCCTCAGCTTTGTTTTGGAGAAAATCGGCTGTTTGGAAGACAAACAAACTAAAGAAACGAAGTGATCTTCTCTCGTGATTGGGTATAAACACACTACTGGTTCCTTACGTTAAATCATCGCACCCATTTCAAATGATTCAGGATTTTTAACCAACATAGGATACCTGCGTTACGTAGAAAATTCGTTAAAATGAATTACATAAAATTCAAAATGTGTAAATGTGAGTAAATTTGGAAATCGAAAGACTTGGGTATTTTTTATTTTTGACTTCACTTGTAAATCTTATGGTGTGGATTAAATGTTATGGAATCTATGACATAAGTTTATATAAGCAAGATTCTATAAAATTTAATTTTGACCACAGGATTTACAGGTGGAATCATCTTTTAAAGTTTATGATAATATCATTTCCATTTATAAATTATCTTTACTATCATATTAAAGACATATGCTTCAATATTAAAATTAATTGATAATGAATAAAGCGCACATAAATATTATTAATTAACTTAAAATCTTTTAACTAATTCAAGTGGGATATTTTTGTCTTTGACACTGTTAATCACGTATAATAGACCAAAAAATAATAATATAGATTCGATTATGAACCACACCTGTAATTATATCATCAAAATAAAATTTTATAATATTTACTCATGTGTATAATATCATAAATATTATAACACATCTATTACATAACAGAATTTATGAGTTAGGTAAAAAAAATAAGTCTATCGAAGTATTACCCTTTATTCTTTCCATATTATTATAAGATTTAATTCAATAAACTTCGGATTGATTACTCCTAATTTTATTGAATTAACATATTATAGATAATACTATTAACAATAAATATTGTAACAACTATTTGAAATGTAATATGAGAAAAATAAAAAATAATTAAAAAACTTGTTTAAAAATTATAAAATATTATTATTTTAAGAATAATGAAGAACAAAAACAAGACAGTCAGAGCCAATTATAATAATAATGATAAATAATAAAATTATAATAATGTGAAAAAATAATCTTTTGTATGTATGTCTTATTCAGTATTATGATATCATCACAAGCAATAATAGGCGAAGGAGTGGAGTAGGATCTGGTTTATTATTGTCTTACTTATAAATTCTGTTATATAAATTAAATATTATAAAATTTATGACATAACTGATGTAAATAAAATTATATAAAATTTAATTTTAATTATAAAATTTATTAGTGAGATTTAAAATCAAATTTATAATAATATTTTCCCCCTTCTTAAGTTATGTTCTCGACAATTCTAAAAGTTTTCGACAGTTTTCGAGAAGATAAACTTTAGTCCACTACTGTCAGAATTTACATCACAGAATTTATAAGTTATAAGAGACAGATGTTTTTTTAATTATTTTTTAGAGTAATCACTCTTATAGCCTAATATGCAATTGTAAAATTCGCATTGAATCTCCTTATTTAACATATTACTCATAATACTATTAACAATAAATATTATAACAACAATTTAAAATGTAAGATGAGAAAAATAAAAAATAATTAAAAAACGTGTTGAGAAAATTATAAAATATTATTATTTTAAGAATAATGAAGAACAAAAACGATACAGTCAGAGCCAATTATAATAATAATGATAAATAATAAAATTGCAATAATGTGAAAAAATAATCTTTTGTATGTATGTCTTATTCAGTATCATGATATCATCACAAGCAATAATATGCGATGGAGTGGAGTAGGATCTGGTTTATTGTCTTACTTATAAATTCTATGATATAAATTAAATATTATAAAATTTATGACATAACTGATGTCAATAAAATTATATAAAATTTAATTTTAATTAAAAAATTTATTAGTGAAATTTAAAATCAAATTTGTAATAATATTTTCCCCCTTCTTAAGTGCTGTCTCTTATACACATCTTACTTTATAGTTTGTTAATCTCTTATACAATTCTAGATGTATATAAGAGACAGAATTTATAAGTTAGGTAAAAAAAATTGGTCCATCGAAGTGTTACCCTTTTTTATTTCCATATTATTACAATATGAAATTCAATAAACTTCGGATTGATTACTCCTTATTTAACATATTACTCATAATACTATTAACAATAAATATTGTAACAACTATTTGAAATGTAATATGAGAAAAATAAAAAAATAATTAAAAAACATGTTTAACAAACTATAAAGTATTATTATTTTAAGAATAATGAAGAACAAAAACAATACAATCAGAGCCAATTATAATAATAATGATAAATAATAAAATTATAATAATGTGAAAAAATAATCTTTTGTATGTATGTCTTATTCAGATCATCACAAGCTTACCTAATAATATGCGATGGAGTGGAGTAGGATCTGGTTTATTGTCTTACTTATAAATTCTATGATATAAATTAAATATTATAAAATTTATGACATAACTGATGTCAATAAAATTATATAAAATTTAATTTTAATTAAAAAATTTATTAGTGAAATTTAAAATCAAATTTGTAATAATATTTTCCCCCTTCTTAAGTTATGTTCTCGACAACTCTAAAAGTTTTCGACAGATTTCGAGAAGATAAACTATAATTACTGTCAGAATATACATCACAGAATTTATAAGTTAGGTAAAAAAAATTGGTCCATCGAAGTGTTACCCTTTTTTATTTCCATATTATTACAATATGAAATTCAATAAACTTCGGATTGATTACTCCTTATTTAACATATTACTCATAATACTATTAACAATAAATATTGTAACAACTATTTGAAATGTAATATGAGAAAAATAAAAAAATAATTAAAAAACATGTTTAACAAACTATAAAGTATTATTATTTTAAGAATAATGAAGAACAAAAACAATACAGTCAGAGCCAATTATAATAATAATGATAAATAATAAAATTATAATAATGTGAAAAAATAATCTTTTGTATGTATGTCTTATTCAGATCATCACAAGTAATAATATGCGATGGAGTGGAGTAGGATCTGGTTTATTGTCTTACTTATAAATTCTATGATATAAATTAAATATTATAAAATTTATGACATAACTAATGTCAATAAAATTATATAAAATTTAATTTTAATTAAAAAATTTATTAGTGAAATTTAAAATCAAATTTGTAATAATATTTTCCCCCTTCTTAAGTTATGTTCTCGACAACTCTAAAAGTTTTCGACAGATTTCGAGAAGATAAACTATAATTACTGTCAGAATATACATCACAGAATTTATAAGTTAGGTAAAAAAAATTGGTCCATCGAAGTGTTACCCTTTTTTATTTCCATATTATTACAATATGAAATTCAATCTACTTCGGATTGATTACTCCTTATTATAACAATTATAAGTTTTCATAATACTATTAACAATAAATATTGTAACAACTATTTGAAATGTAATATGAGAAAAATAAAAAAATAATTAAAAAACATGTTTAACAAACTATAAAGTATTATTATTTTAAGAATAATGAAGAACAAAAACAATACAGTCAGAGCCAATTATAATAATAATGATAAATAATAAAATTATAATAATGTGAAAAAATAATCTTTTGTATGTATGTCTTATTCAGATCATCACAAGTAATAATATGCGATGGAGTGGAGTAGGATCTAGCATAAATTTTTTACTATTTAATTTATGATATAAATTAAATATTATAAAATTTATGACATAATCGATGTCAATAAAATTATATAAAATTTAATTTTAATTAAAAATTTATTAGTGAAATTTAAAATCAAATTTGTAATAATATTTTCCCCTTCTTAAGTTACGTTATCGACAACTCTAAAAGTTTTTGACAGTTTTGAGAAGATAAACTATCGTTATCAGTTTACAAAACATACATCAACAAGCCTGTCTATTTATATATATTTTGTAGAAAACTTAGCTACACCCTTTTCGAAAAGACAGGCTTGTTCTGTCTCTTAAACACATCTAGACAGTTGTAGAAGAAACTAAAGATTAATCACATTTTAAAATAAGAGAGAAACTTAAAAGAAAAGGTGATGAACCACTGCTTTACGAGTCATATCTTTTTTTATTGTATTTGAATGGATGAATTTGGAGAAGTATTTAAAATCAATTCATTTGTTAGATAAATTTATAATGTTAAAATGGATGATTTTAAATTCATTCAAATTAAAAAGTTGTTTGAAATTATTCATTTCACACTTTTTAATTCTACTTTAACCTTATACATCATTTTAACAAATGAATAATTTTTTATTTTTTATTTTTTTTCAAATCTATCGATCCAGATATAAAATATTTGGGAATTTAGGGTCTGTTTGGTTCAACGTAAAATATTTATTGACATCAGTTATGTCATGGAATGGGTATCATTATAAAATTTGTTATTTGTCTTGACTGATGTTCAGTAATGACTTTCAAGAAAAGTTTTTAAAAACAATTTTTAAGTTTTTCTTTTTCTATTGATGGTACTTTGAAAAGTTTTTAGATGCTCTTATTAGTCCTCCATTTTTCCCGTTGTAGGGATTAGATTTTCTTGTGCATAATTTTCTTATGTAAAATATTGATTTATACATGTTTGAAAAATAAAAGATAATATTCATTTTTATGATGTGTAATTTTTGTCGTAGAAACTAGATGATGAGTTTGACGGTAAATGTGCATAAACTTTGATTTTTTTTTTAGTTCAGTGAAAGCCACATATAGGCATAAGTATATCTATTAAATTTTTGCAAAAATCTTATTTGAGCAAAAAAATAAAATATGACAAAGGCCATAGAACAAACAAGTTTAAAAGTAAGGGTATTCATCAATCAATTTTTTGGTAATTCAATTAAAAATTTTTGGTATTTCGGTGCAAAAAAATCAAAACTAAATCTGAACCAAACTTTTTTTTGGTTGATTGATTAACCAAACCTTCTTTTTTTTTTTTTCAATTTATCCAATTAACCAAAGTTCACTAGTTAATTTAAAAATTAAGTATAAAATTAAATTAATAAACAAAAACCCAAAACTAATAAATCATCACTAGAAACTAAAAAATTAACAAAGAAAAACAATATCAAAGCGTTGAATGAATGAAACATGGAATTGGATTACTAAAAAACTAAAAACTAAAAGTTCGATAATTTGACAAT
This sequence comes from Cinchona pubescens, assembly GCA_025175665.1. Lineage (NCBI taxonomy): Eukaryota > Viridiplantae > Streptophyta > Magnoliopsida > Gentianales > Rubiaceae > Cinchona > Cinchona pubescens. The sequence goes on from JANKKI010000091.1 coordinate 697,245, forward strand.
CCGTATTTAATTTTCAATCACCAAATCTGAAATATATAACCAATTTTTTTTATTCGATTTATCCAAAAAATGAAAATCAAACTAATTTAGTTCGGCTAATGATTTATTCAGTTAAAACAAATAATGAATACCCCTATTTAAAAGTGTGGCAACAGAATTGGCCTCATTGCGTTATCATTAACCAATTGGTCAACATCCATTGCTCAATAGAAAAATTAAAGTAAGCAACAAAGAGATGCAAATTCAGTCAAAGATTCATTTGGAAAACAAGTAGTAACCCAAGAGCTGCAGCTAAGTGAGTTCAACTCAAACAACAAAAACAAAACATTAAACAAAAAATTCCTCCATCCAAATTTTGTTCAACCAGCGGTAACTCAAAATTGTTTGAACCAAAAAAAAATTCAAAAAGCAAAAGAAGACTACTGCCCCCAGTTTCAAGAAATCTACTTGTCCCTACTGTTAGCTTCATTACCCTTTTTTATATGCCCCAGTTTCAAGAAATCTACTTGTCCCTACTGTTAGCTTCGTTACCACTTTTGATATGCTTCCATGTGCATTCCCCAAAAATTTGGGTTCATTTGATTACTTTCAGTCAAATTTCACTGCTTCATCACAATAAACTCCAATAATTCTGCATGAAATCAATGTGGAACCCACATTTCTCTCTGTTACAGCATAATCTTAAAATTAGTCCAAATACATGTGTAAACTTTACTTCAAATCTTCGAAGTTTACAACTTTTATCTAATAACATCAAGCAACACCTTGAAATCTTTCACCCGTAAAAGAAGTCACTCATCTGAAACTCACATTGAACACAACCGATACAGTCAGATTTTATTAACCAACACCAAATTGTGCTAGCAGATTTGAGATTAGATGGAAAGTACAACCACAGGGAGTTGTTGAGGCTGGTTATATTAGGCATGGCATGCACAAGCTCCAACCGAAATCAAGACCAAGCATGAGGCAGATAGTAAGCATACTTGATGGTGGCTATGATCAATTGCTCATGGAAAATGAGCAAAAGGAGGAGAAAAAAGAAGAATGGAAACTGCTGCATTCGGGAAGGATGAATCGCTCCCGAAAAGGAATCTATTGATTCATCTCACAATTGGTATTTGTATTAGGTGCGATGATTTACTTCACGGGCGAAGTCTCTGGTTCAAGCTGGGAAAAGAATAGAAGAAGCATCTAGGCAAGAACATGCAAGGGAAGATCTTGCAAGAAATTATACAGCAAAGAACATGCTAAGGCTAAGGAACAACAATCTACCTTCAGAATTTAGGATAGGAATTACAGAATTACAAAGTAAAGGACCTCTCAGTGATAAAATCACATTCTTATTATTTCTTTAATGTTTATGAGTTGAGTAGACTAAAACTGACTAAGGCAGATTAAATTCAGACTCCTACCTAATCATAGAAAGCTAAAGTAACAGTAACGAATCGAGAAAATACACCAAATGGGACAATTTGGTGCTAGGAATTTCTTTAATGTTTATGAGTTGAGTAGACTAAAACTGACTAAGGCAGATTAAATTCAGACTCCTACCTAATTATAGAAAGCTAAAGTAACAGTAACGAATCGAGAAAATACACCAAATGCGATGGACAATTTGGTGCTAGGAAAGATAAGTTAAGATTACAAATAGACATCAGAAGTTGCATAATCATCCAAAAATGTTCAACCAAACACAATTTCCGTTATCTAGACGAGAAAACCCAAAAAATCAGTAGTCCTATTCTTTAGAAAATCAATTATAGTCCTATACGTCTAAAAACTGTGCATAAAGACAAAATAAATTATAAAGAAGCCAATGAAATATGAATTTCCAAAAAAAAAAAAAAAAAAAAAAAACTGCTTAAAATTCTGAAAACCTCACCCACCTAATTAGACATAAACTAAGCATGAAAGGCCAGACATCTAACTCCCAAAAAAAACCCACCAGAAAAAAGCTTGGAGCAATAAAATTTACCAAATCTGTAGAACACCAAGAGTTTTCATTAATTTAAGAAAAAGAAAAAATTTAAAAATATAACAAAAAATTTAAGAACCTTAAATTAAATCAATCACACAAGATGTTGGAGAAGAAAATTCCACTAAAGCCGAAGAGATCTTCGTACAATATTTTTCAAAAAAAAAAAAAAAACCGAGATTAAAAACTTACATTTAGAATCTCACCTACGATAGCAATGTAAGAGGAATTGAGAAGATTGACAGCACAAGAGTTATAACTTAGAGATAATCATTAAATCATTTAGTTACTTGTTCTCACTAGATTTACATTGAATGGTCGTTACTTGCCATCGTATTTCAACTCTTGCCGTCGTGGAGAATCTTCATCGCTTCGTTTATTTATTATTTTAATTTGTTTTGTTAAAAGATGGGAAGGTGAAGAAAGTCCGAGGTTTTTTAGAAAACTTCCTTAAGTTTTAAAACCCGATTAAAATATTTTCCCAAGTAAAATACAGCCAAACATCCAAAGATGTGGATACTATACAGTTGAGATAGAATCATCATTTCCTGTGGAAGTGTAGAAAAGAGATAAACGGACTCTAAAAAGGGTAATGAAGCTAACAGTAGGGACTGTCTCTTATACACATCTAGATGTGTTAAGATATTGTTTTTTATTTGATATTTGAATACTTATTTATTTTAATTTTATAAAAATCTTCTAGAGACTGCATAGATATACTTCGAATCCTTCACCAAGGAGGAGGAGGCTCCTCTCAGTTATCATCCTCTCCATTTTGCTCAATATAGTACTCTATAGTCTATATTAAACATGTGACATTAATTGTCACTAACGGATGAGATCACTTTTCAGTAATCATGCCTTTTAGATCTGTATAGATAATTAGTTTTTCCGTTATTTAACATCATCCAATCACAAAGTGATTGATTGCGAGTTGCAGGCTTCAACTTCACAAAATATGCAATAAGGGTTATGCAAAAAATCCTCTTGAACTTACACTCTAGTTACACTTTACTCCCCTCAACTTATTTAATAAGTACTTTACACTTTTTTTTATGTTTTAAGACAAAATTACTCATATTATTTTAATTATTATTACTTTTCTTTTTTTTCTTCTTTTTTTCCTTTCATTTATTTTCTCTATCTTATTTTTCTTTTTTTTTATTATTCTCTCTTGCTACACTACTAAATAATTACTTTGCTTTTAATAATTAATTAATTAAAGTTCTAAATTTTCACATGTGTCTAAATAATTTAATTTATAGATTAATCATCCTTTTAATGCAATAAACAGAATACAATAAATATACCTTATTGTAACATAAAGTTTGTGATTAACTATTAATAGTAAGATTAATAAATAAAAAATAAAAATTTTGAGCTAGAGGAAATTAAAAAATTTATAGTATACAAATAAAATTATAGAATGAAAAAAATATGTAAAACATTTTATTACGGTGTAATATCGAAAAAAAATATGGTAAGAAAATATTATGGTTACCTAATATAAGAGATTTTGGAGTTATGGTAAATTCAATCAAAATATAACCCATGAATGATATGGCACCAAAAAAAATTTTGTTTGCATACTTAGAATATATATTTTAATTTTTTTTTGAAAAATTATTTTATCTTTTTATATTTTGTTTATTTGTTAATTATAGTATTTGTAAAACTCATAAAATCTAATATTATACTATTTAATATATGTTGCTTGTATTAAAAAAACTTATTTAATCTATAAATTATTTATAAATATGTAAAAAAAAAAAAAGAGTTTTTCACTAACCAATTACTTTTAGTATAATAATTTAACAGTAGCAAAAAAAGAATGGATAAAAAGATAAAAAGAAAAATATGAGAGAGAAAATAAATAAATTGGTAAGAAGAAAAAAAATGAAAAAATATTAAAATAGTAAGGACAATTTTGTCTAAAAACATAAAGAAATAGAACAGGGATAAAGTGCTTATTAAATAAGTTGAAGGGCAAAGTGCATTTGAAGCTTTTTTCTCCTCCTTTTGCTCATTTAACCCAAAAAATGGATCAAATTTGCAAGGCTATTGTTCGTATTTATCTTAGATGTTTAAAAACAATTTTATACCAAAATTCAAGAAAGTTTGTACGACATTATCTTCTTGACGGAGGCAAGCACTAACTATTATTTTCAAGAAAGTTTCACCGTTTCTTTTATGGTGTGCTAATAGGAGTTGATGGATTATTCATTTAACTAATTAACTAAAGTTAAAAAACTTAGTTAAGATAATGAAATCTGGATGGTTGATTTTAGTCCCTTCACCGAATTTATGTGAAAATAAAATCAATTTCCATGTCACAGCTCCAGTTTGTTCATGCATCAGGCATCAGCCACTTGATTGGCGTCCTGAAAAAGTGTTGAAAGAAGATGACAACCGGCCATCCTTCATTCTCTGTGAAACCAGACACAGCACAAATGTGCATCATTCCTTGTAGTAGAGCTTGGGCTTCCGCTACCGTGTTAGTTTGTCCCCACAAAAGGATGAGAAGCCTGCCATGCATGTGTATAAGAGACAGCCTCCTCCAGCAGGAGACTCCGGCATTCCCTTTAGAGCAACCATCAACATTTAGCTTTAGAAATGGGCAATCTACTGGTTTTCAAGTAACTAAAGGAAAGCTAGGCTGGTTTGGCCTAAAGATATAAAATGATGGATGAATGATCGGCAATTCCATATCAACTGAATGAGTCGTGAATGTGCTTGACGTAATTGGAATGCTAGGACAGCCGATTGAAGAATCTAATGATAGAGAAATGATAAAACTAGTCCAAAAAACCTGTAATTCAAAAACAGCAAGATTCCCAGCTTTTCACACATCTCAACAGATATATTCCTAACATAATCTATGAAAGTTCATTATTAACCAGTTGATGACTTATATATTTATGAATGGTTAAGTAACTTGTCAATACGATGACAGCAATCGCGAGATGGGAAACGACAATAAGCTGAAAAGAAAATATCTTTACCAAGTTAATGTATCAACTGTTGATACATGTATTTTTGCAGTTACATTATATCAAACTCCATCTGCAACTTATTGCGAGTGGGACTTAAACTGGTACAATGTCTTGAGTGCATGAATGCAATTGGAGTAAAGCTTCTCTTTTCTATTGAACATTTTGCATTTATCCAACTGTAAAGTAACACTTAATGCATGATTTGAGCTAGATTCCTAGGAGACGTAAAGAGTTGAAATTTGTTTGGCCCTTCAAAAGTATTTTCAAAGTAAATAGTTGAGAATCATGAAACTAACATTGCCTAATGAAAAACTTGTTTTAACAATCTATATCATTGACCATTGCAGACCTAAAAACCTGAAACTATATATATCAAATCTTCAATGGTTAATGGTTTCCTCAAAGTATCAGGAACACGAACAGAAAGAAAGAAATCCGACATATGAAAAATGGTAAAAAAAGAACAAAAAATGAGAGTACAAGAACAGGAGAAAGTTTACTAGTGGTTCCTCGGAATGGAAGTAAAATTCCAGAACACTTCCACAGGAAATGATGACCTGGTGTTTTAGGCTTCAAAGGTGACAGTCTGAAAAAGAAATGACTGCTTTTCTTGAGAATTTAAAGGTAATTTACCTTACAGTGAACATATCTCCAACTTGCAGCAAAAATAAAGTTGGGTAAGTTGCATTGACATGGAAATATTGAACCATTAGCAGACACTTTATCAAAAATAAGATATATCCAGCAGCTTAAAATTAGATAGGCCAAAGATGGTAACAAAGAAAAACTTGTCGGAAGCACTAAAATCCATTTGATTCTTATTTTGAAGATATGTGGACACATGTGAAAAGAATCGCATCAAGATAACAATTTATCAATGTCTGCAATCTCCAACATAAAATAAACAAAATTAAGAGTTCAAACAAAATGAAAATACAAGATTCATTCGGCAACGTTGAGCAATTCAAGAGCAAAATGAAAATTGTCAAAAACACAATGATCAGAAATGAATACACATGATATTCCTTTTTATTTATGTTAAACAAAAGGACGCATAAAAAAACACCAAAACAGTGGCAACTATGGAAGTTTTCACTTTCTGCATTAGCCTCTTCCAGAAAGTTACCTCTAGTCCTCAATATAATCTCAAATGGTTCCCAACACCCGAATGCTAGTATATCAAACTGCAAAGACTCCTCCATTCTATCATCTATGGTTAATGCAGATGACGATTATACAACTCCATGGAATCTGCCAACCAGCTCTGATTCCTCTCATCCCACACCTGATCCCTTAGGTACCATTATCATTTGTTAGGTTGAGAATTGAGATATGCTTTACTTTCTGTTCCTCCCCCTCCCCTGTTGTTGTCTGTAAAAGTCAAAGGCATAAATCATAACAGAAGAGAATCATATATTTTTATGAACCACTTAATCTTCATGCTATTTTATGACTTGAAAAGCAACATTTTCCTATAACACACCAAACTCCAATGCTAGAGCTCTTTTTTTTTTTTTTTTTTTTTTTTAATTCCTTAAAACAAATTCCTAAACTGAAAAAAGTTACCAACAAAGTACAAAAAAGGAAGTAAAACCTCCACATGTTAGGTGTATTGTTTTACTCATCCATCCACTAAAAAATTTATTTAAAAAAAAAAAAAATCTGTTGAGAAAACATATTAATTTCATTTGCACAAAACATGTCAACTCAGAATTAATCAACTGGATAAACTTGTAATGAATTCTATTAAAATCACAATTGTCTTTCAGATACCATATCCATAGATCTTTGAAGAAGAGTGCAACAGCTTACTACCATAGCATCATTGAAAAGACAGCATAATTATATTCCGGCCTAGACAATGCTATCATAAATATAGACCCTAGAATAGGGACAACTAGTTCTTATTTGTATTGATAATCTCTTCAGGGCTTCAACAAGTTGAAAAATTCATACGTATTTATATCAATGGTAACAATGTTAACATGAATTTGAAACTTACAATCATGTTAATAAGAATAGAATCATACTCGGTACCCATTTGGAAATATCTTTCGATGCGTGGAAAATACATCAAGCTCCTCATTTCCCAAATCCTTTTGCATCTCACGAATTCCCATGGCTGAACATTCGACTTCATATCTGCACCGATGCAACTTAATCACCTTCAAGGTCAAAATTTCTCCAAAAATAGCAGGAATTTTCACAAGTCCGTAACAATCTCCCAAGATTACTCAAGCCGCTCAAGGAAGCTGAAGGAGTCAGAGGAGGAGATATTCCATTCTTGAACGTCTAAATTTGATAATTCCAAGAATTTGATGTTTAAGAATTGCCCTTCTTCAACTTCCCATCTGTTTCCCCGGAAAGCTTGCTCTCGTAACTTGAGAACCTCAAGATTGTGTAGCTGCCCAATTATTGACAGTTGTCTCCATGGTAGCCTAAACTTGTACAAGGTCAGTTTCTTAGATTTGTGAAATAAATCCCTGAAACTGAATGCGCATCCAATTGTAAAATGGTTTCCTATCAGAATCATGAGTAGGGAGTAGTTTCAGTGACTCCTGAACTTCTAGGGATGTAAATACTGGAAACTGAATGCCCTTTCGGGAACCGTGCTCCTGCGGTCCTGAAAATACACATCTGAGCTTCCGAAGTCTTTTTAATCTTGTAAATAGAGTCTCTGTGTCTCCTCTATGATGAAGACAAAGTGAAGAAAAAGTCTCTATATCACTTGACCTGAGAAGACTCATCAAACTCATAATCAGCAACAGAAATTAGTGCACTTCGACTTACATCTACATGCTTTAAGCTTTTCATGTTCCAAATGGTATCAGGTAACTGAACAAAATCATTTGAACCATTCAGAATGAGAGTTTCCAGGTTCCAGAGGTTAGCTAGAGGATGGAACGCTTGTAATTTGAACCCCAACTGCTAGGTACCTTAAGTGAATTAGTGAAACTGTTTCTTCAGGAAAAAAATCTCCTAAATTGATCCCCTCCAAATTCAATACTTTAAGGAGATTAAAGCCATGGAAAAACTGACAGGCAACAGAAGTAGGATTTGATAGATTGCCAGTGGTAGTGGGAAATAAGAGTAGGGAGGAGACATGTGCACTAGTAGGTTTTGACTTAATGAAAGCTTCCCATTCACCATGGATGCACAGCCGATACTCCTCATATTTGACTTCATGAGAAGCCTCAGATTTCTCTGCCACATGTAAAAACCTTTCTTCTTTACCTAGGCTTTATCGATGCACAACTTGTACAATAGATCATGTACGCGACACGCTTTTATCCCGCCTTGAGAACTCGTTTCAGTAACAATCACTAGGCTTCGATCAATTAGCTCCATCATATACTCCTTTGACAAGACTTCTAAGCTCTTCATTCCAGGCCCTATAAATCCTTCAGCAATCCATAATTGGATCAGCTTTCGGACACTTATAACTTCACCCTGCCGAAACGCTCCAAAATAAAGAAAACAAGGTTTCAGAGAATCCGGTAGATGATTGTAGCTCAGTTCCAACATGTCAATGCAACCTTCACTGTCAATGCATGTCTCTATACTCAGTTCAATTTGTTTCCACCAATCTACATTATCCTTATTCCTTTCAAGGAGAGCTGCAATAACAACAATTACCAGAGGAAGCCCTTTGCAATTTCTCGCAATTTTCATTGCAATATCTGATAATTCAGGAGGGCAGCAACCTTTGTGAAATACCTTCTCTTTTAGAAGCTGCAGAGACACTATTCTCAACAGTAAGTTCAACAAGGGAATGAGTATGCCATGGAAGTTTAGACAATCCAGCCAAATTCTGATTTCGGCTTGTGATCAGAATTCTGCTTCTATTTTCATGATCTGGAAGTGATTCTCTTAAAAGTTTCCAAGCCTCAATGTCCCAGACATCATCCATAACAACAAGGTACCTATGTCCTTTTAAACTTTTCTGGAGTTTATGTGCTATTTCATCATCATCCATTTCAGCAATCTCAGCATTGTCAAAAGCAGCAACTCCCCTTAAAATGTCAAGCAATAAATCTCTTCTTTTGTAAACTTGAGAAACATAACACCATGCATGTTTAGTAAAGTTATATTGAATTGAAGGGTCCTTGTAAACTTTCCTGGCCAGAGTTGTCTTACCTACACCAGGCATACCAGTAATGGCGACAATGAATAACTTTTCTGATGGGCTTCTGAGTTGATCACATAATTTTTTGGCGTCATCCGTGAATCCCACCACTTCATCAGTTACTTGAAACATTAGCTTGTGCTCGCAAGACACGACTGGAAACCATCCCAGCACTAGGCATTTTCATGCTATACTTCTTCATCTCTTTGATCATCGTAACCTCCATTTAATACGCTTAATTTCTTCTATGACATGAGAAAGGCAAATCATATTGTACCAAGTAGGAACATACGTGGTTGAAATACATGAGTTGATGACATGTTCTGCCAGGTATGACACATTGATCATTTGCGTCCAGAGATCACAAGAAATGGTGATCATGAATTTGTAGATTGTTGATATCATCGAGAAAAGGCCTTAACAATTTTAACTCCCTATGGATTGTCACAACTTTATGCTTAGCAAAAGGGATAAAATTGTCGGTACATTTGATCATTTCTTCCAGATTTTCCATGAGGAAGTCAATAAATCTCATTCCATTGGTCCTCGGGACATTGGAATGAGATGAGATTTTGTTTCTGCGGGCCATATTGTTGTCCAACCTCGTTTTCTACCTTTACACATCAAGATGTGTATAATTTTCAGGTGGGTCCATGAGAAATGTTATGAAGAACACCAGCCCATCGCGAAAGGTTACAGTATGATCCTTCAAAGCAACTGCTATATTCTTTAATAGAAAATCAACAAAGCCAGCAACAATTTTACCAACTAGAAGACTTTCAGATGGTACTGGTGACTTGGAAGCTAAAAGGAGTCCAAGGTGCATATCCATTACCTTTGGAGAGCAAGGCATAATCTTTCCTACCATTTCGGAAGGCAAATTGCTGCTTTCATCAACCATGCCATCCACCCAGCAAACAAGTGCCAAACACGCCGCATCGTTAGCCCAATTCTGAACAAGAACCAAGAAGTCCTGCAGTGCGACCACCCACCCCTCCTTAACGCCCCGATTCGTGATGAAGAAGTCAACAAAATTTCTGCAAAACCTTAGCTTCTCATCAAGGGCTTCGATGATTATATCGGCTTTCGAGCTCGTAAGAGCAAGACCCTTCAGATTCCTCAGGATATAATCAATGAATTCCAGGATCTCGTCATTTGTGGAAGACTTATTTGGCTGCTGCTGGAATAACCCATAGAATGACATAAGAGGAATATTCCTGATTTCTCTCTTAAAATGCTTGATTTTTTCCAGCAAATTAGATACCAAAACGTCCCAAACCTTGACATCTATTCCGATAATTGCAAAATATCCAGCTTCATAAACACCTTGTCCTGCAGCTTCTAGTGTAGCTTCAGCATTAACTATGACAGATCCCACATCCCCACGATCTTTATCAGCTTCGTTCAACTTTGGCAGACAAGAGAAGAACATTTTCAGGAATCTTAATTCCAGTTCAAGTCTATGGATTTGCCGCTTCATATCCAAAGGCAACGCTGGTCGATTCAATATCCTTGAGAGCTCTAGTTCAATGAGAAAATCTACACAAGTGCGATTCATTTTTTCTTCTTCTCCTCTTTTAGATTTCTATGCAGAGGTTGTATGTTGGGGAACTATGGTAAAAGGAAGTGCTTTGCTGAATTCAATGGATGCTGTAAATAAACCCCAACACCCCAGCCCCTCCCCCAAAAAAAATACACACACATACGCACAAAAGGAGGATACGTCTCTTTGTATAAGCTGTAATCTAATGATTTGAATTACATTTTATTGAAAAAATAAATATATAATTGCTTTAATTTTTAATTATTTTAAACATAAAAAACAAAATACCTTTTAAGTTTTTGTGATCAAATTCTTAAAAGTTTTTGTGATCAATTTCTAAGGATTAATTACACTTTGGTCCTTGGTAAAGATAATTTGTGTCTCGATTCGTCCTATATAAAAACTTTATATATATTTAACTCTCCTTGACTAACTATCAAAATTAACCGTTAATCAAAACGTTATAAGTGGTGCAAAGTTACAATAATATTACTCTCATATCAATATTGGGATTAATTATAATATTTTAAGATTTTTGTATTTAGAATTTGTATCTTGTCTTTATCCTAGTTCCGTTGAGAGTTAGGTTTTCATTAATCTTTTATTTTTTGTTTCTCTCTGAGTACTTTGTTTAAGTGTTAAAGAGTTATTTTAAGTGTTTATTATGGCCAGTAATATTCTCCTATATGTCCACAGTTCAGTAGAAAAAAACAGTGCATAAGTCAAATATCAAACAGGAATTTTAGGAGCAAAACAATGAAATTGTGTGGAGCTATCTGGAGCAAAGCTTGCCGCCAAGAGAGTAACTTGTCTCTTACGATTTTGGCCTATTTTCGCTATTTTCAAGGGCAATTCGTCATAAATCCTAGCCCCTAATCCTACTATAAATATGCATTATTGGGGTTGATTTGGAAGATCCCACCTTGTTTTTCTTCTTCTATTCTCCTACCCACTTGGGGAGAAACTTTTAGCTCTCTTCCTTCATTTACAGTTCTTGGATAACTCCTCTTCCAAACTTACAATTTTGATCTATAACTTTGTAAAACTTCATTTAATCTTACTATACCTATTTTGATTTCAATTTTATGTCTTCTTAGTTTAATTGTAATATTTTAATGCTTCCATCTACCTACCTTTCCATTAAATGCTTTCTTTACTTGTTTTACTATTTCTCTTACTTTGTTCACTTCAAATGCTTTCCCATTCTTTAATTGCTTTCTTGTCTTTAAATATGTTTCAGTTTAAAATGGGTTATGATAGCTTTGCATTTCTTGTGACACTTTTTGGTTTGACATTTGTGTGACACCACTAAGATGAGTGGCATGTGTCCCTCATTTAATATTTATTCATGATAGGATAATACGTGTCATTCATTTAAATGGTGTCACACTAAAAAGTATCACAACAAACCATTAGAAATTACTTTGTGTGAAAGTAATTTCTAATGGATAGAGGTCAATGGGTTGATTAGGTAGTAAAATAGACAAATAGTCTCTAGACAATATTAATGGGTTAAAGGATTGATTAGGGAAATTAGAAACTTCTTTACTTAATTAGGGTTAATTGAGAGGATATGGAATTGAACCTCCGTCCCGGGATTAATTGAAAGGATATGGGAATTAGACTTCATTATAGACCTAGATTATTGTTGAATTAAAGTTAAAGTTAGATCTTGACAGACTAATTCACCTAGTTGGTTATTAGAATTTCATGGGTAGTTAATCCATACTTAGGTTAGCTTAAGTAGTAGGATGAATTCATACTTACGTTAAGTAAAGTGATAGATTTAATTGTCAAGGAATCGAGATTAGGTTACAATTATGAATCAACCTCTAACTTGTCATATAGAATAACTTCATTGACCAAATTAACTAAAATTTAGGAAATTGACTAGCACAAATTCTCACTTATTGACCAAATTAACCAAAGTTCAGAAATTGACTAGCACAAACAAAATTCATCTCATTCCAATTTCCCAAGATCTAATGGAATAGTTTGTTCAAGGTTAATCTCATTTCCTAATAAAGAACCCTTCAAGTGCCATTCCAACCAAATAATCGATAACTGCACAATAGTAGCTAGTGGAAGAATCTCTTCTTCCACTAGCTAGATTTGTATAAGTCATACTTACGGTTTGTCATCTAGTAAAACAAATTTTGATTTAGGTATTTTAAATTTTATAACTAAATATTTGTATTTTTTTTTAGACAAAACAAGTTTTTGACGCTATTATGGGGAATGGTTATCAATACTGATACAATTTAGTTAGATTACTAGCTTGAAATTTATTTATCTTGGCTAGTTGCTTCACCTGCTTGAAAACTGAAAAAAAAACATCTAGATGTGTTGTGTCCCTTATGTTCAAGTTCCAAAAAGTTTTTTCTCTTTGATAGTTTACTAGTCTTACTTTGAAAAAATTCAAAAATATTTTTACTTGATAGATGGTTTAGACTATTTAGTAGTTTAAAGTTTTCTATTTTTTCTTGTTTTTGTTGTTGTAGTTCTTTTACTTTCACTTATACTGTTTTTAGTGTTGATTTTCTAAGAACATGCAAAGAATGAATTAGAATGATTTATACCAAAGATATTATGACCTTTATGATGACGAAGCTTGACCAATGAGAATGTTTCTTTTGATTACTCTTCCCACCCTAATAAATGTCAAATAGGATAGTAAAGCGATCCAAATTCCTTTTCATGCTATCAATATTATCCCTATACTTTTTCTACACCTATAGACCCTACAATAATCAATTAAAGTCTCAAACTCAAGGGATTCCCTATGAGTACCATGGTTGTGATTATACCCAATCACTACCAACCGGAAGAGAAGAGAATGTAAGTTTGGAGATGATGATGATGGCCATCATGGAGTAATCAAATAGTCATCTACAATGCCTTCAAACTCAATTAGATGAAATAGTACAAATGGTGTTAGGAACTTTCAACAAATCCCATGAACTCACTAAAAATAATAGAAGAGTGCAGTGAAGTTAACCAACGCTTACCTACACCGATGATTAGATGAATGCAAATTTGAGGGTCATGACTATCATGGGGAATCATTTGAGTTGGTAGATTGTGAGTATGCTCAAGCCGATCATGAAGAATCATTTGGAGCAAACTTCACATCAAACGGGTCACAATACACCATGTGGAGAGATATACTAATCCTAGAAGATCAAGAAGATAATGAGGCAAGATTGGAAAAATGATGATTACCTTCATGGAGAATCAAACTAAATCTCCAAAGAGAATACAATACCAATTTGCCAAGTTCCAAAGAATGATGAGTTGTGAAAACCAAAGGACTCAAACACTTTCCCAACAATAAAGAGGAGGATGAATCGGTTCAAGAAGACAAGAAGGAAGAATATTATATCTTGGAAGAAACCGGTTTCCAATAACCTCTTGAGCTTGAATTACCAACAATGGGACATTTGACACTAGTTTAGAATTATCACCGACGCAATCTTTGAGTGAATGTGAGTATGTCTTGGTTACTGTAAAAGAGGTGTCATTTTAGAGTGTTCATAGAGAAAGAGCCAGCTAAAGGAATGGAAGAAGAAGAAGAAGGGTACATTCTAGAGGAAACCGAGGGAGGAGAGGACAACTACATATGCCGAAATTCAACAAAGCTTTGGGGATTTTAGGTATGTTAGCAATTGGAGTAAATTCACTAATGACTACAACACCCTTAGAAGCCTCCTTGGCCTTACTAGAGAAGTATTTTCTTCACACTTTCTTTCATTATACTTTATTTTACTGTACTTGCTTTAGTTTAAGAACCCAGTGGATAATAAAGGATAGAACTTTTGTTTCTAAGTTCAATTTGAGTTTAATTAGTTTCTTTCGCATTCACTTCAATTAATATGTTGTCCAACTTCTATGTGAAATCTCTAATTGTCCAAGTATAATTTAAATTTATTGCCTCTGTTATGTTTAACTAGTTATGTATTTTCATAGCAATTCAAGTAGTATTTTTATTTATTGTGATATGGATAAGTGGGAGGATAAGGTGTACTCACATATAATTGAATAATGTGAAAACTATGGTGGTGTGCTTTTGGGTCTTATTATGTTTTTGGAACTATTTTTGTTTCGGTGAATAGATGCTTTGGTGATTATTGGTAGAAAAAGATTGAAGATGGTACTCAATGATGATAAATGACTCGCAATACCATATGGTTGTGCTGTGTTCAAGTGAGGCATTTCAAAATTTTGGTGTGAATTGCATTGGTTCTTTTGTGAGCAAAGAGTTCAAAAACTATTCATTGCTAATTTCGAAAAAATTGTGCATCATGGTTTTAAAGGATTTGTTTGAAACATCTTTTATTCGTTCTCAAAAGTGTTTTTTCTTTACAAGGTTTTCTTTTGAAAAAAAATGTCTTAGTGATTGGAAATGATTTAGGCCAATTATATGATTATTGTATGGAGTGTTATTCTATTTTGGGAATGTTTATATCTTGATTTAATTTTGGGTATGTTTTGTCCCCTTTCTTGGTTTAGAAGGCATTAAAAAAATATTTTACTCATGTTAGGAACAAGGTGAGAAGCTAGAAGAATCGACATCACCAATGTCGTACCATCAAAATACTGCCTTTAGATTAGAAATAAGGCTAATATGGGATTTTGGTATCACAAATGTTGTTTTTCTGAAATCTAACTAGGATTGCTTTTAAAAATGAGGCAAGTAGAAGCAAAGTTTTCAAATGAACCTTTTAGCTTAGTATATTAATAAGTTGGAGATAAGTACTACCCATAATTGATATCGATCTAAATACTCTTTGCTAGATTAATACTCCAAATTGTTTGGCATGTTCATTCTAAGTATAGTCCTAATGATTCTTTTACTTTCAAGTGGTTTGTCGAGATGGCTTAATTAACTTGAAGTTATTTTGAGTTGAATGAAACATGTTTTGCATAAATTAAAATACTTGTGAAAACTTTTTTGATTGAGGGCAATGCGTAGCATTTTCAAAGTTTTGGGGATGACTGAACCATCCTTTTTGGGAAAAAATGAAAAGATAAAATGATTAGTTCCCCTGAATACTTCAATTATCATATATTAATTGCAATGTTTTAAAACTTAGACTGGACTGTGATTCGGATAGGTTACCAGTTCACAGTTTAACCAGTCAACCAGTCTAACCGTCCGGGTCAAGCAATTCTTTTTTTCCTTTAAACTATTTTAATAGCCTTTAAAATGTATGGAGCACAACAATGCACCACAAGCATGCTTGATGGCCTAGTAGTTAGTTGGCATTGCAAGAAAATGCTTTCTTCTTTTGTCACAGGTTCAAAACTTGCACCCGTCATTCTTTTTTTTTTATATATAAAAAAAACTTTAAAAAAAAATCCCTAGCAATCATTTATCTTCCACTAAAAGAACCTAGAAACAACCATTCTCTTTCTTTCCCTCTATCTTTTGCCTTCTCCGCTGCCAACACTTCTACCTCATCCTCTCTGCCTCCCGCTCTTTGTCAGCCTCTATTGTCATTATCTCTCTTTTCTCCTCCTATCCTTGTCCCTCTCCCTCACCAGTAGCGATCTTCCCTATCCTTCTTCCCTCTACTGCTACCCTCCCCTTCCACCAGAGACCATCGCAACCTCTTCTCATCCTCCCATTTCACTTTTCCTCCAAAACTCATATTAGAAGTCGTAGTGATAGTGATTTTTTTTCTTCTGATTTTGTATGATGGATTGGATTTGGGAAATATGATTTTCTAATTTTGTTAGAATCTGTGTATTTAATTTTTTGAGATATTTGTGTATTTGATATTAGATGGAAAAAATTGAATCTTTGTAGATTTGATTTTGGATGGAACGATGAATCTTTGACTATTTCCCCATGATTTTAGTTGATGATAATGATTTGCAAAGGAAAAAATCAAAACTTGGTCTAGCCTAGGTCGATTGGTTTTTTTTCGATGCACTAGGTTTGATTGGATCTTATTGATTTTTCTCTCTTTTCGGTTATACCATACACTCAGACCAGATCCCTTGCCGATTCCAGGTTAAACCGATCAAATTGGCCGGTCCGGTCTGGGTTTTGAAATACTGGTTAATGTCTATGAGGTCTTTGAGAGGCTGTCTTTTCATTCAAACTACATCCAACTGCCACCATTTTAGTTTGTGAACTTGGTGGTGTCTAGTGTGTTGTGTCTTGTATTTTGTATTTGTTCTTCTGTTTGTCGTTTTTGTTGTTCTTTTTATTTTCTTTAATTTTGCTTGGGACGAGCAACAATTTAAGTTTGGGGTGTGATAACTCTAGGAAACAAGAGTAATATGTACCCTAAACTTGTTTTGTTACTCGTTTCAAGCATTCTTAGTGTTTAAGTGTGTGATTTTATCGATTTTTACCTTTATCTGTTAGTATATATTAGTATATGTTTACTAAGTATTTTAGTACTTTTTTAGGTGTTAATTATCACATTTTATTAGGTTCTTGTATTTAGAATTTATATCTTATCTTTCACCTAATTCCGTTGGTAATTAGGTTTTCATTCGTTTTTGTTAGTCTTTTGTTTTTGGTCTCTTTTGTGACTATTTTGTAGAAGTGTTTAAGAGTTATACTTTAAGTATTTATTATGCTAATAAAGTTCTCCTATGTGTCAATTTTTGGTAGGAAAAACCAGAGCATCAATCAGACATTAGATGGAAATTTTATAGGTAAAACAGTGAAACTGTGCCAAAGCCATTTGGGCTCGCTGACGGTAAAGGTCACCCAAGAGGTGTGATTTTGGCCTGTTTTCACTATTTTTTGGGGCAATTCATACTAACCCCCCCTAACGCCTAACCCTACTATAAATGTACATTATTGGGGCTTTGGGGCCCTCCTACCTTGTTTTTCTTCTTCTTTTCTGCTCCGCACTTGGAGAGGAACTTTTAGCACTCTTTCTTTATTGTCGTTAGATTAGTTTTCTTTCAAGCTTGTAACTTTAATAGACAACTTTGTAAGACTTCGTTTAAGTTTATTGCACGTGTTTTTATTTCAATTTTATGTCTTCTTAGTTAAATGCACTCTTTTAATACTTCAGTCTACCTAACTTTCTGTTAAATGCTTTCTTTACTAGGTCTATAATCATTTTCTTGCTTCGTTCACTTTAATTGTTTTCTCATGCCTTTAATTGCTTTCTTGTTTTTAAATATGTTTTAGTTTAATATGGGTTAGGGTTGTGTGAAGCTAATTTTTAGTGAGCAGATGCTATTGGGTTGATTAAGTAGTAAAATAGACTAATTAGACAATATTAATGGTTTAAGGTAGGGCTGTGATCGAGTCTCAACAAGCCAAACAAAGTTATGTTCAAACTTGACTCATTAAATAGAGAGAATTATTTGTATTCAGCGCGAACTCGAGCCAATCTCAAAGAGTGATGACCAAACTTGGCTTGAATGTTTGATATTTGAGAAAAGCTTGACTTGGCTCATAATTTCCGAATCGAGGTCGAACACATTCGTCTTTCATTTGTTTGTAACTTTCACCTTAATTTGCTATTTTCTTACCCCCAAAATTTGGCATTATGATAGTCTAGAATTCAATTATGATAGCTAAAAGATGTGATGTGGATACCTATTACGATTGTTTTAGGGAAGTGATTCGCACCTTGCTATTCAAAATATATGCAAAAAATAAAGAAAGAGAGATTCAATAAGGGAAATAACTAATAAGTGGAAAAAATAAAAGATATTCTGTGAAATTAAATTGCCTACTTCCAATCTTTCATTTTAAACTTTAATGGTTCATTAGGGAAATTAGATACTTCCTTAGTTAATTGATGTTAACTGAGGGGATATGTAATTGAACCTCCATTGTAGAATTTATTAAGGGGATATGAAAATTGAACCTCCATTATAGACCTAGAATAGTGTTGGATTAGAGTTAGAATTAAAACTTGGCTGACTAATTTACCTAGTTGGTTGTTAGAATTTCATGGATAGTTAATTAAGTTTGATTAGCTTAAGCAGTAGGAGAGATCCATACTTAAGTTAATTAAATTAATAGATATAATTATTAGGGATCAGGACTAGGTTACAATTGGAATCAACCTCTAATTTGGTACATAAAATCACTTGATTGACTAAATTAACCAATATAATATGAGAAATTGGCTAGCATAAACTTTAGCCGCTCTTTTTATCATATTTTAGTGTAAAACCAAGTTTAGTTAAAAGACTTTACTAATCAAACCCTTCAAGTAGCATTCAACCAAATAATCAATTGTTACACACCATTCCTCATGGGCACGATCCCTATCCCACTAGCTACTAGTTAATAACGTATACTTGTGGTTTACCATCTAGTTAATGTTAGTCGATTTAGGTGTTTATATTTTATAACTAGATGTTTGTGTCTTTTTAGGCACATTAGTTGTCCCTTAGCATATTTTTTACTTTTTGTGTATCTTTATTGATGTTTGATAATTATAAAAAATTTGGAAAAAAATAAACTATAACAAAATAATTGATATATTTGTATTTAGAGAGTGAAAATGCGAAAAAATATTAAATCAATGTTTATCCGACGTTGCAATTTGTACAAGTTTAACCCTGAAGTTTAAAAGAGTGTATAATACTTAAAGATAGCAATAACATCACAAAACTAAACACTTATAGAAAAAAAATGACATATAAGACTTGAAAAGAAAATATTTAGAGAAATAAGCCCACTTTGGATTTCAAAAGCGTTACATCGCTAGGCTAAACACTTAAATTCAAAATAATATCAAATGAAATAAAAAAATTATAGAAATTTGACCAAAAAATATATTCATATAGATTATATATTGATATTTTATAGTTTAGTTTTCCTTTTTTAGTAATTATCACACTACTTTAAAAATTAAATACAAAAATCAAAATACAGTACTAAGGGTATTTGAGTCACTTAACTAAATTTCCTTGATGATGTTAAAGTTATTAGTAGATGAATAGTATCAAGGGGGGAAAATGTATATTTTTTTAATTTAGGTAGACAAAGTGCAATTACCCAACTAGTTTAGGAGGGCTACATTTATCAACTTTTTAATTTAAAAATAAAAACATAGGAGAACTTTCAATGAGATGTTAAGAACAACCCTAGTCAATATCACTTTTTTGCCTCTTTTGAAATTTATTGTAAATTTGTTTCGGATTTTTTGTTGTGATTAATAATGTAACAAATTTTTTTGTCAGGCAAATATTAAGAAACTAGATTTCTTTCACATGCTTTGTCAGAAATTTTATTTTTCTTGTGCTTGTCTGAAATTGATATTGATTTGTTTAATTAGATACATTTTTTG
The DNA here is from genome assembly GCA_025175665.1 of Cinchona pubescens. Lineage (NCBI taxonomy): Eukaryota > Viridiplantae > Streptophyta > Magnoliopsida > Gentianales > Rubiaceae > Cinchona > Cinchona pubescens. Next base: position 717,166 of record JANKKI010000091.1, read on the forward strand.
TCCTAACAGAAATCATAAAATTGGTTAGCAACCATTTAGAGACCCTTTCAATAGATATTGATAGGAATAGCTCATCCCAGAATTATTGATTACTCACAACATTTGATTTAAATTGTCATTTTAGGTTGGTGCAAAGAATTAAGAAAGTTATTAAATTGTATATCAATTTTACAAAAAAAAAGTTTAAAATAATTAAATTACCCTTTTAAATTAATATTCACCAATTACTATCCCTATTAATAAAGAACTAAGGATAGAGTTAAAAATTATTATACATCCTTAAATTTCTAAAATGAAAAATACAATGAAACAGAAGAAATACTATTTTGTCTTTTGCACTCTATTAAAGTGCAAAAAGCATAACAAAATATTGCAAGACAATGCTATTTTTGATTAGTCTAATTCCCCTGACTTTTTTAAAATATATTTTTAATACGACCATTGAGTTGTTGAGTGTTAACAAATTGCATAACCCGGTCAAGTTCATTCCACTTCAAAGTTGCCAAAAAGAACAATTAAGTTCTAAATAGGAGTACATCACAAGGTTTAATTTGCATAATAAGTTCTTATTCTCTCTAGCATAATTGTAGGGATAGCTATCCTAATTTGCTTGAATGTTTTCTTATTGTAATAGTCTAAAATCTAGGTCTTAGATTGTTCTTGTAATACAAATGCTCATTAATGAGAAAATCAACCAACTTTGAAGATTTTATTTTCATGGTATCAAAGCGAGTTATGATGTTGTAAGATTTTTTTCATCTCTCTGATTTAATATGTTAGAGAAGGATACCAACCACAATGGCAAACTTGAAGACCGGGTTGCAAGTGCTATGTCTACCATTCTTTCTATATTACTTGCACCCATTTGATCAACTTGGCTTGATTTTCGTTACTACTCTTCTCAGTGATGGTAGAGATAATTACTTCATCTAAAGGTGTAGCTTTATGAATGCATTCTAATCCAAAAAAAAAAAAAAAAAAAAAAAAGGGCATGCTTTGTGGATGGAACATTACAAAGTACAGATATTGATTTCTCGGATTTAAAGTTGAAGATATAGTGCAATGTGGTAGTTTTTTCATAGCTCACAAATGCATTGCAAAGAAACTTCAAGATAGCACTCGCCTACATCGACGCTACTTCATAATTATGGAAAAATTTGAAGGAAAGGTTCACCCAAGAGGTGGCACCCGAGTTTATGAGTATCAATTAACTAAGCCAGCTGTCTCTTATACATATCTGAAATGTGTCAATTTGACTTATTACTCACCTAAAGGACGTTTCTTATAGAGTTGCACAATCTCACATCGCTACAACGTGTCAAAGTGCACTTGACACTGGGCTGTCTCTTATACACATCTTAATGACATTAGATGTGTATAAGAGACAGTGATAAACTTGTGGCACAAGTTTTGAACACCAGCTTTTTATGGCACAATTGTGTGCACAACCAAAACAACCACAAATATTCACATCAAAATGACTTAGTTTTTGCTATAAACAAAAAGTTACTAAAAAAACAAATACTTATAAAAAAGACACAAAGACAAATTATAAAAAAAAAAAGAAGATAAAGATGAAAAGTCAGACGATTAAAAGTTAAAGACTACTAAAAATTAACATTCTCTCTATTCGTCTCCTTAGGGTTTCAATCTCCACCATTGGCACCACCACTTTCTACGGCAGATCTAATGACTCTCCAATCACGACCTCCTCCGTCGTCTCAACAACAGCAACAACAATAATATATTACAAATTCAACTAACCAGAGCAAATTCCGTATGAAGGTGGCTCTTCATAACCTTCACCTTCATTGATCTGAAGGATCGAGTTTTTTTTTTTTTTTAATAAACAGATATGCAAGGAAGAAGGAAAAAGAAATGGCTGTTTTGTAGAAGAATTCATTGTTAGTTGCACTTTTGTAGTCTGAATTCTTAAGGACGACGAAGCTTCACAATCTCGTTTTCATAAATAATTCAAGGTCTATCTATCTATCCATCTATCTATATATATGTGTGTGTGTGTGTGTGTGTGTGTGTTCTTGTCCAAATTCATTGCATTATGAATTAGTTTTCTGATTTTAGTAGTGAATTGACATGTATTTTATCTATTTCATTGGAAAATTGAATTTCAACTTAATTATTTTGTTTTGTGTATATATAAATTTACTTGATTTTAGAAGCTTTGGGGTTGCTCGATATCTTTCTTTTGTGATGTCTATATGTCATTTTTTGTACTATTGGAAGTGTTATCTGTTAAAGTTTTATTAATTTTTCTAAATTGTCTGACTTTGAAGTTTGAACAATAACAGAGAAAGTAACAATAATAGAGAAACTAACTTGCAAAGAGATAGAGGTTCAGTTAGAATTTTCATACTGGAAATTAGATACTATTCAGACTAGGTCTAAATTAGCCACATACAATCTGTTTGTTACACTAATCGTTAGATGTTGATATGCAACTAGTAATATTTAGCTTTATTTCCAAGTGGTGAAGTCAATCCTGGAGAAATACTAAATATCAAACCTGAAGTTTTCAGGCTTATTCATATTTCTTAGGTCATGAGTTGGTTTATTTGATTCTTTTTCCTGAGTACAATTTTTAATAAGCTGATGACTAGTTAAATAGTTTTACAGCAGGTTACCTTTTTATAGAAAACAGTGGTATGTGAACTTTTGCAGACAATTTTGCTTGAGATGTGAAAGATGGAAAAAGGACCAACTTATACAATCCAACTTAGGTACTATAAGAGACAACTTGCCAGCACTAGTATCTAGTAAGTTTGCTGTTTTATCAAATAAATTAATAATGATGCATTTTTTTCTCTTTTTTTAATGATGCTTCGAATTTGATTTCTTATCTTATAAGTTGATGAAGATGAGGAAAATCAAGATGAGACAACCCTTATAGGAAAAGAGGCCATGTGCTTTTGGAATGACAAACTTCTCCGTTAATTTTGATTTGTTTTATTCAATTTCTATTGCTGCTTGCTAGATAAGATAATTCTTCCTATATTTCCGTTTGGATTTCTTTTTCTTTTCAAATTTTGCTCACTGAAGTTTTGCAACTTTCATTCATCAGAACTGTAGCCATTGACATGCAAGTGTTTCTAGCCAAGTAGATTTTGCAATAAAAGTAAATTAGATTCGATAGTTTGAATGGTAAAGGATCATGAGGAAGCACGTACCAATTCCCTTAGAAGTCCTGCTTCCTCCATGCATTATGATAAAGCCGCTAGTTTGTGGTTCTTCTATGAACAAATAAAATAAATGGAACTTGCCATTGAAGAGGCAGCGTACATGGCAAATTGACTCCTAAAACGTCTCAATTTTCTCTATTTACAATTTTCCCAAATCCCTACTGTTCAATATTCCCAATTTTCCCAAATCTCTATCCTTTCTCTCTCTCTTTTTTCTACACTTGCTCTCTTCAGATTCTCAAAGACAAATATGTAATTTCTTGTGATCTTAACAAATGAATTAATGAGTTAAAGCTATCTTCTTTCACTGAATCAAATGGCAATGACAAGACTATCCATCAACCGGTATGTATTCTCTTGATGTTGTTCAAATTAGCTAGTAAGCAACTAACCAATTTGTCTTTCAGTTTTATATTATTGCATTGATGCCATTTTCACTTTGAAAATAGTATGCTAATGATTGAAGCTTGAGGATTCAAGTTTAGGAGTAGCAACTTAGAGTTTGGTTCCACACATATTTTAGCTCAAACACCTCGAATTCAATCATATTAATTGGGAAACTCATTATTTCCAAGAAAGAAATTGTTAGTATGACAAATTATTTCTTCAAGGCGCTTATGCTGTATATGTTTCTGATTGGAAAGATCTATATTTTCAACATAAGTGCAAGAAATGACATGTATATCATGTGGAATTTTCAATCTTTAGATGTTGATATCACAATCTATATCATGTGGAAAGATCAAGGAAGAGATTGATATCACAATCTCTATGACGTCGACATGGATGTTGACTTTAACCTTTGAATAACTGCGGGGTGTCCAAGCCAACCAACATGCTAGACGAGTTGGAAGAACATGTTCGGGAAACTTCTACTGTTTGTACCCTTCATAGGTTTATCATGATGATTTCTTGGATGCTACAATCCCTGAAATTTAGAGATCTTCTCTTGCCAGAAATGTTCTTTACTTGAGGTCATTGGATCTTCCTGACACTGATATCCTCAAATTTGATTTCCTTGACCCTCCTTCCTGTGGGTTTCATTTCTTTTCCTGACTGTCTCACTTCTTCACTTTTTATGTTGACATTGGTCTCTGTAACGAAGATCAATGAAGATGATTCTATTATGAGTTTTGGACAAACAATGGCCGGAAATTATCTTTCACCTGGTTATGTTAATCACACCAATTCCCATTAATGCTCAAAACAAGAAACAACCCATGTGTAACAATATAAAGGCAAACATAGTTGTGTTAAATGTGCCTAGGCTACTCTATAAGGAAGTCTAGTACCTAATTTTTGAAAGACTCTATTGGTTATGGACTTAGAATTAGGAGAAATTTGTTTCAAATGTTAATAACCTCTCTCTATCTCTCACACACACACACAAAAAAAAAATTGGATTGAAAATTTTCTCCTATGTAGATCTTCCTTTGGAACCATCTTTTTCCAAGACCCTTTTAGAGGCCAACAAGTGTGGCTATTTATCTCAATCTTTGATTGTTGCTACTATGTTATCTTTTGAAACAACATTACTTCCTGGTCGAAGGTGGAGTTATTTTCTTTTCTTTATTTAGGGTTGCATATACATACTTTAGTACGGTTCCAAACTTATGTCAATGTTTGTTTTGTGATTTAACTGTTGATACAACTTCTAGGCAAAGGTAATATGTATCGTGAAAGCAAATATTTCATATTTAGATGTCAGAAAGCAATAATTCTGACATTTGATTCATATAATAATCCCTCTTATACACATCTTGATGTGTAACCCCAGTTTATTGAAGATGGAATTAGAATATTTGTCTTCAGTTTGCATACATAAATTTCTATACAATATCAGATGTGTATCATTCAATTTACATATAAGTTAGTAAGATAAATATTAGTTTATAGACTAAATAGCTTTAGCCATATTTTGATGGCAAAAAGAAAGAATTTCCTTGTTTGATTGATACAAATGGAACACCAATGCTTAATGGGGAGAAGGAACCCCAAAAAGGCAAACGGCCAATTGTTCTTCATTTTGATGCTGGATATCATAATTATATGGTGGGTATAGTTCCATAGGTATGCAACCTATCTAAAAAGTGGTTCTTTTCCTGTTAGCTAGTGAACTCAAAGAAAAGTGCATACAGTTGTGGGGTTATGTAAATATCAAATCCTTCAGTACACACATTTTTAGATTCAATTTCCATCCTTATTCTCAGTCACTGGTGTGCACAAGTCATAAGTTTATGCTCCTATTGGCCTTGCAGAAAAAGCTCTGAGAAGAAGAGGAAGCATCCTTCAAACCTTCTACATGGCTCTAGCTGGGGAGATCACAGTCAACTGCTTTAGATATATAAGGGGGTGGCATCAAACTGACTACAATGTGGATTGGTGTAAGGATAACAATTTGTAGGTTCCTTGCTTTTACTTTAGTCTTTCAAAGAACCTATGGTTAAATGATTTTGTTAAATAGCCATTCTCTTAGTGTGTTAGACTATCTTCTAGCTATTTGATGGCCCTGTATTTTGTGCATGGCAATACATCATGTTGAATTCTAGCATTTATGGACTTCTTTCAGCAATATGGCAAATAAATTTAAACTTAAACATACAATAGATGTATATGAAAGAGTTTTGTGTGTATACCTGTCCTCTGGAAGTCAATGAATAGCTTCCAACTGTACCAACAGGTTATAGGATGTGTGTATATGAAAGAACTTTGTGTTGATGGGAAAAAAATGTAATTTACCAATAAAATTGCTAGTTTCTGGTAAGGGGAATGATGTTTGTCAATAATGTCAGGAAACAGTTATCTTAGATAATGTAGAAAATTGCTAAATTTCAGGATTGAGCATGACAATTATTTCAAATGTTCTCTGAAATGCTACTGAAGCCTTATCTTCACTATACTTATCTGAATACACTTACTGAAACACTAATCTCATAATGGAACTTCATGGCATATTAAAAATAGAGTCATTGGACATATGAACAAATCAAAGCCAAAAAGAAAGGCAATAGAAATACAAAAATTTAAGGGCGGCTTTATGCATGGCAATGCAAATCAGCTTGCTAAGAGAATGATTCGTCATAATGGTTACCGAACTATTGGTTTTAAGTCTCAATTAGTTCAGGTAGGGTGTTAGGAGATTGATTTGTCATTTTGCTATACCAAGTGCCTGTATCTATACAGAAATTCTAATATGAATTCCAGTTATGTGAAGAAATGAATTTCTTTCTCTCAAGGTAATGTCTCAGAAGAGGTATAAAGGTTAATTTTGTCTCCATCATTGTGTTCAATGGAATTGAGGTTCCATGACTTGTTAATTTGTTGTAATACTCTCTCATCTTGTGTTGAGAAGGGAGTAGAGCAAGCTTAGAGAAATTCGTAGCTCGGAGAAGTAACATATTTGATGAAGTAATTGTTCTGGTCCTAATGAATGTATCTGGTCCAAGCTCAATAAAGGAAGACATGACAGTTGCAGGGTCAAGTATAAATATTCTCTGTGCATGCCTCAAAAAAGACTAGTATTTTTTAGCCCTTCATTTTGTATCTTTCCAGGTTTACACATTTTTTTTCTCTTGAAGGATGTCATATGAAGTTGTTTTTTTGTTTTTGGCTACAGCTCCTGTTTGTAAATACATGTAGCATAAAGATCAATATTCCATTCACTAGTAATAGTCTTCCTCCATGGGTCCACATGTTTCAGTTAACTATAATAAATTGGAAGGTTAGAATTCTCTTTCTTTTTCCTAAGGTGGCATCAATTTCTCGTTAGCTTTGACTTATGGACCCATGAAGGAACTCGAAGTCTTTCGGTCGTTTTATGTTATGTCAAGAGAAGTTGTTCTTCTCCTAATAAGATTGTTTTACTTGTTAATTGATTTGGGAGACAATTTCCTCCTTGGCATAATCTAGAAATTCAAATCTTCATAATCATTTCTACCAATTGTTGTCTCTTGACACCAAAGTTTTTTCATGAACAGAATGAGTAATTATATTTAATCAATTTGAAAGGTACATCAATACTGGTAGGTAACATCTATGGCTTCGAAGTTTGGGCATAAGTAGCATTATAATTTCCCTCTACTCTTCTTTTTCCCATCTTTTCAAGTGAGACTGAATATGTGAAGTTTCTTCACTTTCTACTCAAAGTGGGTGCTTTGTCTGTAAATTGGCCCAATAGAAAGCTTACAGTAGCTTTTTTCTCCACATTTTGACATAATCCCTCCACATCTTTTATCATTAGTTGGCTATGTGGTTTTAACTGAATGTTATGTGTACTAGAAAATGTATCCACAATTTTGCAGGTACAACTTGTGTCACTATCCTAACTTAAGCTGCTGTGAATGTATAAGGATTTAGTATTGGTATGAATATGTGCTAATGATGTTGTTATCTAGGACTTTGAAGAGCATAACTCTGATGATTAGCACACCTGAAGAAATTAAATTTGTGTTTTGGTAGTTGTATATATGACTTTTGGGAAGCTGAATATTGTTGTTGACTATAATGACTTTTGAGAAATTGAATATGGACGGTTTACTTTGATGACTTTTGGGAAGTTATACATATGAATTTTGTTGAAGTAGTTGCATATGAGTTTTGTTGAAGTAGATGAAGTTTTTGTTGCTTGCTGAAATTATTGGCTTATAGCTTAAATTACTGTCCACTTTAGGGTCGCTATTGTAGTGCAAAATAAGTGTTGCAAATATATTATACAATGTTAAAAATGTGCAGCACAATATTTACGACGTAGTGAAATTGTGTCACAAATGTATTAAAAATGTGTTGCATGCAACCCAGAAAAATTGTACCACAAATGTGACGCAAAAACTTTGTAACACAATGAAATTGTGCCATTAATGTACCAAAAATGTGCCACAATGTATTCTTTTGTACTTGTTGCATTGGTGACACAAGAGTATTGTGCCATAAAAGTGCCGAAAAAACTTTGTAACACAATGAAATTGCGCCATTAATGTATCAAAAATGTGCCGCAAAATATTTACAGTACAGTGAAATTGTATCACAAATTGTGGCATAAAAACTTTGCGATACAGAGAGATTGTGCTGCAAATACCTGCGGCACAACCTAAAAAGTGTTGTTTTCTTTTGTGACGGTTGCATTGGTGACACAAAAGTATTTTGCCTTAAAAGTGCAGCAAAAGCGTTTTTGCGACACATTTCATGTCACAAATAGGCAATTTTGTTGTAGTTATGCAATTATGGATGTACATGCAGTGCAACAAAGAAGATGAATGACACATGAGTGATCTCAAGAATGGCTTAATAGTCTTTGAATGGGTGTTTGAAAGTTATTTACTTAAATTTCCAATAAAACACATTCCAAGGGTTGAAGTTTTAAAACCTAGCAGAACCTGATTTTTAGTCAACTTTGAAGAATAAACTGTATCGACCCAGATTGAACCAGCTCATGATCTCTATATTATTGGAAAGCTCTTTGAGTCTAGTTTAATACGCAACAAACGGTTTGTAATTTGGAGTTTTCTACAGTAAGATATGGTCAATTTACGAAAGTCGCGCAAGGCTAACTGATGGAGGTTTAGCTACGGGTTTAGCTTGATGATTCAACTTTCTTGGACTATTTCTTTGATTCTTTGGGACTTTAAACAGCTTCTAGTTGCTTGATGTCAATCTTTCTTGGTTTATGTTATTTTTTGGTCAAATGTATTAAGTAATAGTATATTTCCTAAGTTAGCATTTATCACCAAGTGTGTGGAGGTTTGTTCCAACTTAGTCTATTTAAGTTGTTTAACTCTTTTGGTTTTGAGGGATTGGAGATTGATAATATAATTTGTAGCCTTTGGCTTCGTTCTCTTATCTCTTTGGTGAATTCCATTGAGTGGCGAGTTCCTACAAACTCTTATCCTTTGGGTGGATTTCCCATAGGTGGCGAGTTTCTTCCAAAAAAAACTCTTATCCCATAGGTGGATTCTTTTGGGTGGTGAATTTGGTATCCCTTTGTTCCTTGTGTTTCCTCCTTACAACACTGTCACTACTTTTTTCCGGTATCAGGTGGTATCAGAGCTTTGGCTACAATGGCTGGACAGCGTCACAAGCCAAATGTTGATCAGCCATCATCTCATCAAAGAGACCTTCGTGATATTGAATTGGATGAATTAAGGAGACAAGTGCAACAACTTCAGCAGCGTCTTGAACGTGGCAAGGCTCCAGAACATGAGGTTTATGATCATGTTTCAGAGCATGATTTATCAGGGGATGGTGAAGATGTCAATCCATTCCATCGTACGTCAATTTCTAGTGCTGATTCTGTCCTCCTCGGCACTATAGAAAAGATAGAGATTTTGGTTGGAAAATTGAAATCCCAGATTTTGAAGGAAAGCATGATGTAGATGAATTCATTGATTGGTTGAATGAGAGATTCTTTGAATTGAAAGATGTACAGGATAATCAAAGGGTGAAAATTGATGCAATCAAGTTGAAAAAACATGCTCCAGGTGGGAGCATTTGAAGAAACAAAGAGTTCGTGATGGCAAAGGAAAGATTGTCTCTTGGGACAAGATGAAGAAGGCTTTGAAGAAAAAGTTTCTACCAGAAAATTATCGCCAAGATGTGTTTCTAAAGTTCCATAGTTTCAAACAAAACAACTTGAGTGTGGTGGACTATACTGCTGAATTTGAGGATCTCATGTTGCGATGTGATATCTACGAACCTGAAAAACAAACCATTGCTCGTTATCTTGGTGGTTTGCTTATTGAAATTTGTAATGTTGTTCAATTGCAGCCTTATTGGACATTTCATTACGTATGTAAATTGTGGCTCCCAAGGTGGAGAAACAACTTAAGGATTCTAAAATAGGTGGGTTTCACTTCAACCAACAAGGAGGGACTACTAATCGGATAGGTTCCTCAACCACCAAAGTTTCTACTCCTACGACGCAAGTCACAAAATCAACTAAGAGAGAAACCAACATGGTTGGATCTAGTCGTCCAAATACTTCTAATGCTCACCGGAAGTGTTTCAAGTGTCAAGGCTTTAGACATATTGCTTTGGATTGTCCTAATCGCAAGATTGTCTCCTTGATACAGAAACTGGAAGATGCTGAAGAAGAACCCATTTATGATGAAGGACATAAGGAAGATATCATTTATGAGGATCATGGAGAAGCTCTTGTTATCCAAAAAAATTTGAGTACCACCTATGCACAAGACGATTCTTGGCTTCGCCACAATATCTTTCACACAAAGTGCACTAGCCATGGGAAGGTGTGTGACGTGATCATTGATGGAGGCAGTTGTGAGAATGTAGTTGTTGCGCAAAATGGTAGAAAAGTTGAATTTGAAGATTGAGGATCATCCACAACCATACAAGCTTTCTTGGCTTTGTAAGGGAAATGAGGTAAAAGTCAATAAAAGATGCCTTGTTCTTTTTTCAATAGGTTCTAAATACAAAGATGAAGTGATATGTGATGTTGTTCCTATGGATGCCTGTCATTTGCTCCTGGGTAGATCGTGGCAATATGATAGATGTACTTTTCATGATGGGAAGAAGAATACTTACTCTTTTATGAAGGATGACGTAAAGATCATTTTAGAGCCTTCAAGGATGGAATGTGCTCCTAAACCTTCTCAAGGGGAAGGAAACACTTTTATTTCTAGTCTGAATTTGATAAAGCTATACATGAATCTTGTGAATCTTATGCTTTAGTTGTTCTTGAAGAGAATGAGGATCATGTTGATATTCCATCCCAAGTTTAGCCCCTTTTGCAAGAGTTTCATGATGTTGTTCCTGAAGAAATTCCTCCAGGTTTACCTCAAATGTTCGTGATATTCAACATTGCATTGATCTTGTACCCGGTGTTGTCCTACCAAACAAGTCTGCCTATAGAATGAGTCCCAATACACATGTAGAGCTGCAAAGACAAGTTGATGACCTTTTGGTTTCAGGGAAGATCCAAGTCAGCAAAAGCCCTTGTGTTGTACCAGCTCTATTGATGCCCAAAAAGAATCAAACATGGCGCATGTGTATTGATAGCAGAGCTGTCAATAAAATCACCATCAAATACAGGTTTCCAATTCCACGGCTTGATGATCTTTTTGACCAACTTCATGGTTTTACCATCAGTTCTAAGATAGATCTTCGTAGCGGCTATTATCAAATTCGAATGAGACCAAGAGATGAATGGAAAACAGCTTTCAAGACAAGAGATGGTCTCTACGAATGGCTTGTTATGCCATTCGGCCTTTCTAATGCTCCATCCACTTTTATGCGTCTTATGAATCACATTTTCAAAACTATTATTGGAAAATTTCTTGTTGTTTATTCGGAACCACCTTGATGATATCCCAATTATAGTTAGAGTCCAAAAGAGCATTTGGAGCATTTACATCAAGTCTTCTAGACTTTAAGGGAGTAAAAGTTGTATGCCAAAATGAAGAAGTGCCACTTTTTCACTACTACCCTTCTCTTTTTCTTGGTTATGTTATTCAGCTAATGGAATTTCTATGGATAGCAGCATGGTAGATGCTATTCTTAGTTGGCCCATTCCTCAATCCATGCTATTCTTAGTTGGCCCATTCCTTAATCCATTCATGACATTCGAAGTTTTCATGGGTTGGCTTCTTTTTATAGACGTTTTAAGAGACAGCTGCATGTCAGAGAAAAATGCCAAGAGGGAAAACCTATTGCACATCTTTAGCCAAAAGTTGAATGGTGCATGTTTAAATTATTCAACACATGATAAGGAACAAATGCCATTGTCCAATTGCATTAGATCATTGGCAACATTATCTCTTGTTCAAGGAGTTTGTTCTTTTTTCTGATCATGAGGCATTAAAGTACTTAAATTCTCATCAAAAGCTCAACAAAAGACATGCCAAATGCGTAGAGTTTCTGCAATCCTTTAATTTCCTTATCAAACATAAAGCGGGTACTTGTAATCGTGTTGCTGATGCCTTGAATAGAAGGCATTCTTTATTGTCTACAATGCAAGTATAGGTTTTGGGATTTGAAGTTCTCAAGGAACTTTACAAAGATGATGCATATTTTGGCAACATTTGGGAGCAATGCAACCAAGGTCCTGTGCAACACTTCTTGCTTCAAGATGGATTCCTTTTCAAAGGCAGCCAACTTTGCATTCCTTATTGCTCTCTAAGGCATCAAATTGTTACAGAAGGAAGCACATGAAGGAGGTCTTGCTGGTCACTTTGGCAGAGATAAGACACTTACACTCTTGCAAGGAAACTTTTGTAATTGGCCTAGAATAAAGCGAGTGTTTGATCTCTGTAGCCTGTTGCCGCACCTGTCACATTGCCAAGAGTCATGCACAAAATACAGGCTTGTACACTCCACTTCCATTTCCTAATGCTCCATGAGAGGATGTGAGTTTGGATTTTGTTCTTGGACTGCCAACAACTCAAAGAAAGAAAAACTCTATCATGGCAGTTGTTGATCGATTCTCTAAGATGTCCCATTTTGTGCCTTGTGCTAAAAGTTTTGATGCAACCCTCATTGCTGATCTCTACTTTAGAGAAATTGTAAAGCTACATGGCATTCCTAAAACCATTACTTCTGATCGTGAATCCAAGTTTATGAGTCATTTTTGGCGTACTATTTGGAGAAAACTTGGGACAGTTTTACAATTTAGCTTTACTTGTCACCCACAAACAGATGGACAACACAGAGGTCGTAAATAGAAGTTTGGGAAATCTTTTGCATAGCTTGGTGGGATATAATCCAAGGCAATGGGATCTTATTTTGGCTCAAGCTGAATTTGCTTATAACAGGTCTTCTAGCCAAACAACCGGGAAAAGTCCTTTTGAAGTGGTTTATGGCAAAAATCCTTTCAAAGTGCTTGCAAGAATTGGAGACAATGCCTACAAGATTGAATTACCTGGTGACTATGGAGTTTCTGCCACTTTCAATGTCGCTGATCTCTCTCCATATGTTGAAGATGATTTGCTTCAAGACTTGGGTCGAGTCTTCTCCAACCCAGAGAGTATGACACAGGAGTGATCTCAAGAATGGTAAGAGTCTTTGAATGGGTGTTTGAAAGTTATTTACTTAAATTTCCGATAAAACACATTCCAAGGATTGAAGTTCCAAAGTCTAGCAGAACCTGATTTTTAATCAACTTTGAAGAATAAACTGTATCGACCTAAATTGAACCAGCTCATGATCTTTATAGATCTCTTTTAGTTGGAAAGATCTTTGAGTCTAGTTTAATATGAAACAAACGGTTTGTGATTTGGAGTTTTCTACAGCAAGATATGGTCAATTTACGAAAATCGCGCAAGGCTGACTGATGGAGATTTAGCTACGGGTTTAGCTTGATGATTCAACTTTCTTGGATTATTTCTTTGCTTCTTTGGGACTTTAAACAGCTTCTAGTTGCTTGATGTCAATCTTTCTTCGTTCATGTTATTTTTTGGTCAAATGTATTAAGTAATAGTATATTTCCTAAGTTAGCATTTATCACTAAGTGTGGAGGTTTGTTCTAACTTAGTCTATTTAAGTTGTTCAACTCTTTTGGTTTTCTCTTGACTGGAGATTGATAATATAATTTGTAGCCTTTGGGTTCTTTCTCTTATCTCTTTGGTGAATTCCATTGAGTGACGAGTTCCTACAAACTCTTATCTTTTGGGTGGGTTTCTCATAGGTGGCAAGTTTCTTTCAAAAAAACTCTTTATCCCATAGGTGGATTCCTTTGGGTGGCGAGTTTGGTACCCCTTTGGTCCTTGTGTTTCTTCCTTACAGCACTGTTACTCCCTTTTTTCGATATCAATGAAGTTGATGCGTGAGGAAGATAAAGTTTTTTATTTTAAAAAATTATTAGTCATGGGTTTGAATCACTAAAGGTTAAAGAGAGGTTTTTTTTTTTTTTAAGAGATGTATTAAAGATATGTGAAAAGTTAAATCACATACTAATCAAACAAAAGGTCACATGACTTCTTAATTAAGGAGATAATCAACGCTTAAATGTGCACCAAAATGCCAAACTTATATTGGCCATTGATTTTTATTAATCCAAAAGAACAAAAAATATTTTATACTATCTATCTTTATTTCTTTATTTCTCGCAAGAGTGATTATGTTAAACTTCCATATGTGAAAAAGTCAACCTGAAAACTAAATTATGAAATGTTTACCATTAATAAGTCTATGCATATGATAACTTTCATTTCCTAAAAAATAAATTCACCAAATATAAAGTGTAAAAATGTCTCATTTGTATGATTTAATTTTTTTAAAGAAAATATACAATCTTGATTTGCAACATGTAAGTAAAAAGTTACACAACATTTCAATAAAGGAGGACAAGCAGTGCATTAAATTAAGTTGAAATCCAACATTTATGTCAGTTATGGTTTTTCTTCTATTTTTCTCTGACATGCAGATTTAATCGCATTAATGTCCAAATACACATTTAAGTGTCTAATATACACATTGCTAGATTGTAAAATCATCTGCATAGAAAATTATAATAGATTAAGAAGTTTTAAATTTCTTCAAAAACTTCTTTTGCACTTTACTAAAGTTATAAAGTGTGCTACTGTCTATTTCTTAAAGATAGCAAAACCTTTTAAAACTTTATTGTTTAGATAGTTATATTAACTAAAGTTCAACTTTTTGAAAATTTCCATTTTCAAAATGGTTTAGGCAAGAATCAATTACTATTTGCAACCAAAGAGTCATATAACTTATTCCCAGTGAGAGAAATTAAAAAATATCTTTAGAATATTTTTATTTCATAATTATCGTGCCAAATTTTAAAGGATTGTATAAGTCGCATAAGTAATTTGCTTGGTGTCAACAATTTGACTAATCCATTTTGATTAAACTACACAAAAAATGAAACAAGAAAATTTGCTTGAAGACAATTAAGTGGTTAAACCACTTGGGATTAGATACTTCTTTCACAACTGTATACTGATTTGGAAGTATATGAATATTTCAAGAATTTTGAGTTCTATACTAAAATTTACTCATTTACAACTAAATAGACATGACTATTAGATTTTTCATAGCTAATATATTTCATTAGACTATAGAATAAGCTTTATTTCATTCAGCCTTTGAATTTTCATTTCACATATTTACAAAATTAAGAATCATGTGATGCTAATTTAGAATCTTTAATCGTTATTGAATGAAATAGGTTATCATAACTTATCATAGATTCTTCTACATGATAAAATTCTAATATTAGATACCACGAACTAGATCATTGATAAATCATAATTTGTTACAAGAGACAAGAAATCAATTTTTTTTTCTTTTAAACTTTTTAGTACAATACAGTTGTGTCCTTAAGACAAAAGATGTGAAAAATGTAGTACATTAGAAAGTTTCGTAACTTGTCATAGATTCTTCTATATGAGAAAATTCTAGTATTAAATACCACGAACCATTGATAAATCATAATTTGTTACAAGAGACAAGATATTAAATTTTTTTCTTTTAAACTTTTTAGTACAATATAGTTGTGTTGGTAAGAATGTGGAGTGAAAATGTAGTACATCAGAAAGTTGATTAACCAAATAAAAGCTATGATTCATAATATTGTTGAGATACAAACTATAGCAACTTTTCGGATATATGATATATTTGAGATAAAATAAATAGTTGAAAATGCATTGTTAAAAATGTAATATATGTAAGATAAAAGGTAGTTAAAAAGTGTTAAAGGAATTATTGTATATATTATTTGAATAATAATGAATAATAGGAAGAGCAATAGATTTTTATGATAAATTCTTTCTTGGACTGGTCTATCGCAGTATAAGAGACAGATTGTTTAGTATACAATTATCCACATCATTTCAAACTATCTCTTATAAAAATTTCTATAGTAATAAGATAACAGTGGATCAAGGCGTTCATAATAAAATGAATATGATATAGCTAAAAATTTTCCAAAATTTTACTGTGTTATTCCCTCCATCCCATTTGTTATGTCATCTATGGTTGGGCACGATTTTGTTGGAATCTAAATTTTAAAGTTTGACATGTCTAATCATTCTCATCTCCACATGAAATAGAAGAAGTGAAATGATTTAATTAATTTTAGTATTTAGTCAAGGTAGATTTGAAATGTGAGTGACAAATAATTGTTTTTTTTTTAAGAAAGGGCGACATTCAGGCACGGAGGGCCTGGGGGCAGTAGAGGCAGCTTGAAAACATATACCATAGATAGGGTGAAAATTTGACAAAACTAATACAAAAGTTGAACTTTTACAATTCAATTTTAAAGTCTTTAACATTGTATAATTTAATCATAATTTTACTATATATATATATATATAATTATAATCTCACTACATTACTACACTACTGTAATATTCTAAGACCATCTAGATGTGTATACCAATCACTATTTCTGTTTCTTATTTACATCTTAATTTTAGCAAATTCCATTTATGGGGGCAAAAAAATTATTTGCAAATAAAAAGAAAAGTCACACCTTTGGGGAAGCAAAGAAGTCAACTAAATTCAACACATTGACACAAATTTTTCTGCACAATGATCAAGTAAGTTTTATTAGTTTGTTACAAGTTGAAAAATACTATTATTGTTTCATTTGTGATTTTAATTGTATGATTTCATTATGCTTAGTTAAATAACTAATTTACTTTAAATTATAAATAAATGATAAATATGTTTGTTAATGTTTATAATAGTGTTAAATTTAGAAGTTATTATTATTATTTTAAATATAACAATACAATTTTAATTAAATATAGTTTTATTAGTTTATTGTTTTTCACCTTACATAATCACTAATATTTAATTTAGTTACAAATAGAAATTTGTGAACCGATATTAGAATATGAGAAAATGTAGAGAACAATTATATAAAGATGATATGCATAAATTTTGTAAATATAAGAAATCTATTTGATAACACATTTTGATGTTTTGGTTTTTTATTTATGTTTTATTTAAATTGTGTTATTAATTTTCTGATAATTAAAACACTTGCATATGATTATATTTAATTAGTAATAAACTATAAAACTTATATACTATTAAATTTGCCCCCACTGACATTTCGTTTCATTTACGTCCCCTGGTGACATTATTTTTTAAATATCCCAAAATAACAAGCATGAGAAATCATATCATATATAAATATGATAAAGCCAAACCCTCATACTTATCCACCCCATATTCTCTTTCTTATTTGGCACAATCTGATTGGAGTGTGAATTACACTCACTCGCTAAAGCCTTCCCTTAGTTAAGTTCCTCACCAGGGGCTGTCTCTTATATTCCTCCAGATTTCCTATCTCCCCCCATTTTTTCTCAAGCTTTAAACTCAAATTTGCTCTAAATAAGAGTTAACTTGAATATTTTTCAAATTGTGAAAGAAATTTTAAAAAAAAAAGATTTGTCAATATAAGCCCTATATGCTTTCTTCCCCAATCCCATACCCCTATTATTTGTTAACATACACCCTATTATCCGTTAACATATATCCAAATTTAGATTATATCTATTTAAAATTTTTTCAAATTCAAATTTAAACGAAAAAATCATCCATATTAGAAATAATCTATCTATTTATATGTTGGTGATGGTCACAGTTAGGGTTGAGCATCATTAACAAATTAATATCTAATTGGGTGACTCTTTTGTTCTTTTATAGGGCACGAGAATTTTTTTTACCTTAAAAAAAAAACAAATGACATGTATTTTATCTTTCTTTTTTTAAAGTTAATACAAAAATTAAATTTCTTGATATGTACTTGGAAAGCCAACCAAACATGATCAAACATACGAAGTACATTGTTTAAAAATATCAATTCTTCTGAAATGTTATAAAGATGGTACAAAAGTGGAGTAAATTTCTATACAAATTTTTATTACGTCCAAATATCTCAAAAAATTAGTATTAACTTGGATAAGAATATTGTTTTATACTTGATCTTTCTTCGATCGTCGGGAAGAAAATACATGAACGAGTGCAAATGAAAATTTCATCCAAGTGGTTGTAGATATAACCCAATATATAGAATTGAAAGATGATAGGATAAGTCAAAGTAAACACATATTTTATTTTGATATGATTACATATGCCTACATTGGTAGAATTGAATAGAATTGAAACACTAAAATCATATGGTAGGATAAATACAATTAGATTTGATAATTACATATGAGAAGATGAAAGGCGAATTTTTTATTTCAATTTTGAAGATAAAGATATTGAACTTGAAGATAAAGGCAACAAATTTGAATTTGAGTCATATGCAAAAGTAGTTTGTACATATGAAAGGTATACTAATTTTCAATTTGAATTATGAAGATAGAGATATTAAACTTGAAGATAAAGGCAACAATTTGAAATTTGAGTTATATGCAATGGGAGTTAAGGGAGGATTTTTTTTTGGGTGAATTTTTCCTTATTTTGGGCTAATTTTTTATATAGTCATTATTTATTAACTTTGGAAATATTTTTACTTATTTAGGGGCTGATTTTTTTGACTATTTTTGGGGATATTTTTACAGGCTGATTTTTTTTTGAACTATTTTAACTGAATTTTTCTCAAATTTTAAGGGATTTTTTAGGCAATTTTTTTTTTTTTTAGATATTTTTACCAATTTTTTTTGAAGTAAATTAATTGAAATTTTTTGTGATTTTTGGTGATTTTTGCTTATTTTGGGGCTGATTTTTATACAGCCATTATTGATTAACATTGGAAAGGATTGATTTTTCTAGACTATTTTATTTTTTTATACCCATTTTTAATAAAATTCATTGAACTATTAAAAAATAGTGATTTTATTAAGGATTGGGCCTATTGGTTTTATTTTTATTGTAGTATTTTGGGCTAATTTTTATATAGCCATGATTTATTAACTTTGGAAATATTTTTACTTATTTAAGGCTGATTTTTTGGACCCTTTTTCGGATATTTTTATCAACTTTTTGAGGCTGATTTTTTTGAACTATTTTAACTGAATTTTTTCTCCATTTGTTGTGATTTTTTATGTTATTTTGGGGATTTCCTGAATTAACAAAATTTCTTAGGAATCTTCATATGTTATTCGATAGAATGAACAAAATTACAATAATTTTGGTCTTGGTAACCTTTTTGTACATGTTTTGAGCGTGAAAGCAATTAATCTTTTAAAGTATTGGATGTTAAGTTTTGCAAGTTATATGCTGATAAATAATTTATCTTACTATTTTTAATCAATGACACAAAGTCAGTCGATAATGGTTTCAATTGATGACTATCCTTCTTTGATATATATTATTCATAAAATAAATATTTGAATTAATTCGTGCTTTATACTATGAATGTAATGTAATATGAAACCAATTTATATGCTGATGGACAAAATGTAGTACAATAAAAAGTATTTATTACTCTGCCAACTTTATCCCCCAATTCAAGTTAATTTTTTACCGGTGTGATAAATTTTATAGTATATATGTATTTTCATTAAAAAGCAATCTATAGTTCAAACCTTGACTTATCACATTTTGGTGGATGTGTTATTTTAATTCTTTTCTTAGTTCACCATTTTAAATCGTTTAAATGGTTTAGCTATTTATTAAAATTTCTTATACATATCTATATATTGTATCACTATACAGGTAGGTCGTTTATAATCATTTGAGTATACCTCCTCACCCACTTATTCTCATTAGCTACTTTTCATCCACATTATTTTCTAAAATAATTATCAAAATTTTATTTTCACTTTCAACTTATTTCCAACACACACATAAAATTCCTACAATAAAGATTTCAAAATAAAATTGATATTGTTAACTATTAAAATTTGGGTATAAAAAGTTATTTCAATATTATTTTGAATATTAGAACTCCATTGAATATTAGATATGCTATTAAAATTAGAAATAATTGGGCTAATCTTTATAGTTTTTATCTCGTGCAACGAAGCCAAAACTAGTTAAATAGACAGAGGGAGTATTTACTTTATAATACAATAGAATCAAATTAACCAACAACTTTGATACACATGCAAACAATTGTATAGTTTGAAGTTCTAGTTATCAAGTGCGTACGAGTTGCTATACTCATTAAACATGAAACAGAAATAACCAAGTAAAATGATAAATAATAAAATATTCAAAAATTGTGTGATTTATCGTAGAGTTTTGAGAAATATGTCTAAGTAATATAGTAACTTTAATAACTAAGACTATGAAACAACAGTAACACATTATAAAATTATTAGTTTTTCCTATCAATTTTTTTTTTTTTTAAAAGCGTTCCCTATAAAACGGAAAGGTATGAAACATAGGAAATGCCTGCTTTTGTAAAACTTAAATAGATAACTAAAAATAATACTACAAATATGTTTTTCTCTTCTATTTTCTTTTAATCTAGTCAGATGTAACTTTTCTATGACAATATCAATTTGCATATATATATATATATGTGAACCATATTGATATTGATATAGAATATATATATATATATATGTATATATATAGAAAATCATACTACTATAGAAAATTAGAATTATGGTTATAGACATAATCTTACCAATGCACTTGTATTCATAATGCTTGATTGCATAGTATGTATAAAATGACAATGCCAAAATATGTACATGACTATATTAACTACACAAATTCATTTCTTCTTAATTATAGTTTCTATTGACAATTTATATCAACAAAATTAAGTTAATTTGTACTAAACAAAACAATACTTTTAAATTATTGTGTTTATTTGATCGTTATAAATAAAAATTGTTTGTCAATATTCAACAAAATGAGTTTTATCCTTTGTTTTCGCATAGGAATTAGAATACACATTATCAACACAATCATATATCCAATTGATAGTACTATATAATTACTATAGTATACATATCTAATTTAATTTCAACTAATATTTAAGTTATATAATTACTTTTTAATTATTTTTATATGATAGATATATAAACATTTTATATGCATACTTAAGATTTAGTATTTTTTAGTTGTTCCATAAGCTAAGATGTATTTTTAATTATTTTTTAATTTATATTTATAAAATTAGTAAAATTTATAGATATTATTACTTAATTTGTTTGTATTTATATAGTTTAATTACTAAAGGTTATATATCTTTAATATTATTTTACTAATATTATTTTGTTGTAGTAATTGAATGTAGACATTCATCATCCTATGCATAGCACGGATATTTCTAGTATATATATCACACACACACTAGTGGAATATCCCGTGCTAGCACGTAGTAATGACTTAAATATCTTACATTGAATTACTGCAATGTTGTATGCATGTTAGCAACTTATTAATGATATACTAACCTATAGTTATTATATATATTAACAAAAACTCTTATAAGAAGATAGTTAATAAGATTACAATAATTAGAAGTTATAAATTAAAAAATAGCATTTAAAAATATTCTTTACTTTATAGAATAATTAAAAATATACTAACTGTTAAGTATGCATATAGAATGTTTATATTTCTATCATATAAAAATAATTAAAAAGTAACTATATAACTTAATTATTAGTTGAAATTAAATTAGATATTCTATACTATAGTAACTATATTATTATCACTTGGATATACGATTGTATTAATAACCTACTTCTAATTTATATGCGAAAATAAAGGTTAAAACTTATTTTGTTGAATGTTAATGAATGTATTTTTTATTTATAATAATCAAATAAACACAATAATTTAGAAGTATTATTTTGTTTAGTGTGAATTAACTTAATTTCGTTGATACAAATTGTCTATAAAAACTACAATTACGACGAAATGGAATTTGTGTAGTTAACAACTTCATATTTTGGTACTATCATTTTATACATACTATGCAATCAAGCATTATGTATTGCATGTGCATTAGCCAGGACTGTGTCTTGAAACATAATCTTAATTTTTTAGAGTAGTACGAGTTTCTACAAGTATATATGTATATATATATATATATATATATATATATATATAGAAATTGTTATAGAAAAGTTACTTCTGATGGATTCAGAAAAAATAAAAAGAAAAAACATAGTTGTAATATTATCTTTCTACTGGCCGTTAATCAAGTTTGTATTAGTATTATTAATTTCTATAAACGAGAAAAAAGAGAAAAAGATATGCATTAGTGTATTATTTGAAATTATGTACCTAAAGTGAAGAAAACCAATTAAATAACTAAATAATTAAATTGAATCTCCAAATAAATAAAATCATATTTTATAACAATGATGAAGCAGATGTGGAGATTGGTTTGATTCATATTTGAGAATGTCAAGATGTACAGTCATCGTATAAACACATGAAATAAATTATTTTGTGCAGGAGTTAAATTTAAATTATTATTTTCTTGTTTCTCTTTTTTCTTTTGTTTATTGTACATAATAATACTAGTACCTGTCTCTTATACAGATCTAAATGTGTTGAAAGAGACAGGTGTAAGAGTTCTTCAAGTAAAAAGTTAAACTATACTAATCTGTTCACATAAAAACTAATTGTACGAAGAAAAGTAGCTACCTGTAACTAATTAGAATGATTGACATGATGATGGACTAATGAGTACTGACATAATATGTTTATTAGTTAGTAAATGAGATAGTAAACAAAAGACTTGTGATCTATCCTTTCTGAAATCCTTAAAAACTTAAAATAAAAATAAAAAAAATAGGATACTTGTGTTTAAGAGTAATACAACAAATAGTAAGGCTAATAATAAGACACACAGCTAAAACTATTTTTAACTTACTACAATTACATGATCACTTAAGAATAATGTTATTGATATTGAATTATTAATTACTAATAAATATAAAATTGCAAGAAGATGTAAAAAAATTATCATACAACCATTTTATCTTTTTTTGATATAATAGAATAATAGTTCATTTTGATAAATATTAAGTGGATGTAATTAGATTGCAAGAATGATATTATTTAGACATATATATCTAAAATTAATTAGGCTAAATATCTTCCTACTTTTATGAAAGTTATTACTCAAATATGTATAAAAAATTAATTTCTTAACAATGACATATAGATAAAATTTTTTCATATTTTTCATAATTAATAAATATTTATTTTCTTAACTTATAACTAATAATGATACTTATATGATGATTTATAATACAATTTTAATTTTGTAACTCTTTTTGAAAAAAATTAATTAAGTTTGATAAAATAAGGATTTTTAAAAAATATAGTTAGTTAAAGGTAGCAGATTTAGTTAATTAATACTCTGTATATTTTTACCTCTATTTTTTACCAAGTAATTTTTTTTTACCAATATGCCACATGTCAAGTCATTATAGTTTTTTCCAAAGGGAATTTTGCTATAATATACATACATACATATATGTATGTATGTATCTACGTTTACATAATTTAAATATAGATACATACATGCATACATATATACATACATATATATATATATATGTGTGTGTGTGTGTGTGTATATATATGTGTATATATATATATGTATGTATATATGTATATATATGTATCTATGTATGTATAAAATCAAATCCCACATAGACTGAACTTCAAGCTTGTAATCATATTAACTATAAAAAAAATATTGTGTTGGGTAATTATACTAACAACTTTTATTGAACTGTTATTGTGTTGTGTAAAAGATAAAGCAAACATTGCTAATAATGATATATTCCCATATGCAGGAAAAAGTTGCTAACATGCATACATCATTGCAGTCTTCAAGCTAAGATTTTTAAGTCATTACTACTTTATTTTATGTTCTATGTTATGCACGTTCCACCGTAATTTTGAGGAATCTATATAGATATGAAAAAATTAAAATTTTTTTGTCCTAATGTTGTCTCACATTTGTTGGCCCCAAAGCAACCTAAGAGGGGGGTGAATTAGATTGTCTCAAAAAACAAACCTTTTGAAGTGCTTAATGAAAATACAAACTTTGTGCAACAAATGAATACTTAAGCATAAATGATCAAAGATAAATATTCAACAATCAAAACTTGAAGAACAAATAAGAATATTGAGATTAAGAGAATCAAACCAGACTCCCAAACTTCTCAAGCTTGGAGCTTTTAACTACAAAGAGCTTCTTACAAGGCAACTACCAAGTTTACAATTTGAAGTTTAGCCACTAAAAGTCTCTTCAAAGTAGGTGAGACAATAACCTCTTGTACACAAATGAGGATCACTCTTGCTCACACTAATTTCCTTTAGTTGAGCCAAGAGTTTTACACGCACAACCTCCCTTTGTTACAATTGTTATCTCTCCACTCTTACACTTGAAGAACTCTTACACTTCTAAACTCTTTTGACAAAACTACCTACACTATTACAACACTTGTTCCCACTATTTCTCCCAAATAGCTCAAGAGTTATTTGTAATCAATGTAGAAGTCTCTTTTTATTTAATTCAGGTTTAGGGGTCCAATAGTTGCCAAAAATCTGTTTCCAACAACTTTCCAACGGCTATTTTCTGTTTACTGGAAAACTAGCCGTTGGACCTTTCGGATGGCCGATGCAGCAAGTGTGCGTCCGAACGAACTAGCCGTTGGACCGTTCGGACAATTGCAGCTAATCCCTACGTCCGATGCTGCATCCGTTCTCTAAGGATATTCGTTCGGACGTCCGAGAATGCGTCCGAACATGCGTCCGATCGAAGCAAAGTCTTCTGGAAATATGATCGGACGCTGTTCTTCGTCCGAGACTTGCTTCGAATTCTTAGTGTCGGATAATTGCCATCGTCCGAAACTCTGCATGTTCGGACGCATTCTCGGACGTCCGATGGACTATCCTTATTTTAATCGGATGCATTTGCATAATTACAATTGATCCCCTGCACAAATGTTTTACACATTTTTGTGATTTGGACCAATCAGAAATATATTAACATAATTGGGTTTCAACAACATCTTCTTATAAATATGAAGTTGTAAAATTTGAAATATGTTTATATTTGGTCTTTATATATTTTTATTATTAGGATTGTACTAGGTTTACTTTGTGCAGCTGAAAGAGTCACCCTAAATATATATATATATATATAGGTCCAGATATCTTTCTATTTTCAAGTTCTATTGGTTTCTAAGTTGCTAATTTTTTTTTAGACACTTCGAAAACATTGAGTAAACCAAACTTGATGCCAATTTGTCAATCATTTACTAAAGATAGACCCTTCAATCTTATATATGACCTTTTTTTTTTGGGAAGTTTTCAATTTATCTGATTTTTTTTAATTAGTGAAACTTGTTTCATAGTGAAATTCATTACATTATATTTTCTTTTTTTCTTTTTTTTTTTTTTTGGCGTATGTGAAAATTTCTCTACGTTCATAGTACAACTCATTTATTATTTTTTTTCTTAGATTAATTGTTTATAATTTTCTTTTTTTTTTTATCATTACTGCAGGGAAATCTTGGTAGTCACTAAGGAAATTTTGACAAAAGGAAATGCATTCAGGTCTTCTAACACCAAAATTTTTTTTTCATCGCCAATTACACCAAGGTAAATTCTTTTTTTTTTTCCTCCCTGTCTTTGCTTTAACAATTGGCCAATATTGTTTTTAAATTTATGAATTTTTTAATTGGATCTACGGTCTTTTATTTATTTATTTTTTGAATGGTTCTATATTGATAAGTATTCTTTTTTATTTTATTTTTGGGTTGAGGTATAAGCAACAGGTGGAGATGTGTGATTGTGGAGTTGATTGTTTATGTAATGATTTTCTCTTTTATTTGTTATTGTAAAGCTCTTTCAGGTGTCGCGCCCTATTTTCGATGGGAAAAATGAAATGAAACAAATAAAGAAAAAAGAATAAATGAGTATAATATTATAATAGTACAAAAAAAGTGATCTAAAATGAGACTTTAAAATGCAATGTTTTGAAAACCTTAAAATATTCTAGAATAAGAGTATTTGAAAATAAATAAATAAATAATGCAGTTGTCACCCAGTATTTGAAGTGCATCGGACACTAACTCAAATCTAAGGGGAAAAAAAAATTCCTAATGGTTGAGGAAAAGGATTTTAAAGCACAAAAAGGAATCTAGATGAAGTGAAATAGATAAGTAGAAATAAGTAAAAATAAGTTGAAAACCCTTAACTAGATGACTCCTAGTCTACGAAAATAAAAGAAAAGGATTTGAAAGTCTTATTGAGGAAAGGGGATGTTAGATTATTCTATCTTAACCTGGGTAAAAAGATACCTAGGTTAAAACCGTTTTATATATCCTCATATTTACATATATGCATAACATTAACATTTAAATAAATACCTGTTTGTTAAAATCATAATTATTGTAAGACTGCAATATCTATATATATAGAAAGATGTGTATAAGAGACACTCGCTATGCTAGCGTTGGAATAGACACGAGAAATTTTACATCTGTGTTGGACTAGTATATAATGCGAGCGGAAAGATATTTAAATAGTTAAATATACTTGATAGGATAAAGTAATAAACATATACGTACATAAAACACATAAACACATAAAATATAATATTCTAACATGCAATCGTAACAAAAGCAATAAATACATAGCACATAACCCAATTTATTATTATTAGGCTCAAGCCTTTTTACAAAAAGTTGATTACATTGGATACCAATAAAATGAAAGAAACAATAATAATAAACTAAAGAAAGCAATACTATTAACATATAAGTCTAGGACTGGACATAATAGAGTTTAGAAATGCACCTCTCGAAGCAAAGGAAAAGTTGAAATGCTAATCCTAACCAACACGAACAAAGGTGTTAAAAGTACCCTTTTGCCTTTTACCTAATACTAATAATACTAAGAAGACTAAAACTAAGCAACCATATGACTTAGGCAAGAGCAGGAATATTTAACAAAATCTACTTAAACAACCAAAGCTTCTTTCGTGTATAAAGCTCTTAATTAAGTCAAATGGTAACATTGAGGAGTAAATTGCAATATTCCCAAGTAATTTAAGTATCAACATAGTAAAAATAACAAATTTAGCACTAAAAGTAACAATTAAGAAGAAAAAAATCATATCAACAATTTTAACTTCTACGGGCTTAATTATAAGACTAATAAAGTTTTTGGTTTCAAAAATACAATTTTAAAGAAGTTTATGGGGCCACAAACATAATTTATAAAAGTTTAGGAACCAAATTGTAATTTATAGAAAGTTTTGGGAATCAAAAATATAATTTTAGAATTAGGGATATAAACTATAATTTCAAAAGTTTCACATTCTAAACTATAATTTGCTGTCAAAGTTTCACGGACTATACGAACAATTTCAAAAATATTTGAGGGACTAAGTATAATTTTCATATTTTTGGACCAAAATGCAATGTTAAACTGTTTCAGTGACTAAACTATAATGTTAGAAAGTCTTAGGGACTAAACTATAAATTAAGTTTAGAGAACTAATTGTAATTTCCAAATGTTTAGGGGAAGAATTGTATTTTCCGAAAGTACGAGGTCTGATTACAATTACAGGAAAAGTAGCCATTGCTAGGCTGAAAGTAAATTCTTTTAGCCCAACCCAAAATAAATTGTAGCCCAAAAAATGTTTACCTAAACATATTGGGCCAATCGAAAATAGTTAGCCCAAATTTGGAAGTAACCCATCAACACAATTATGTTATTCTCCCATTTACATACAAGCCCATAAATTAAATATGATGACCCAATTTAAAAAAAGGAAACCATTAGTTAAACTGAACACAAAGCAAATACAACCTACAAGACCAAAAATGAAAGAAAGCCCAACAACCAAATAAACAACTAATTAAAATGAAAGGCCCCTAAAAGGCCCACAACCCAATTAAATTTAAATTTTTAGGGGCTAATATATTGGTTGTCTTTAAAACTGTTGGGGACAAATTAAAATTTAAAGAAAGCTTCGAGGGTTAAAGTGCAAAGAATGAAATTTTTTTTCTCATTAACGATTTTACTCTATTTTTCTTTATTATTTATTTTTTTTTATTTTTTTGGATCTCCCAATTCTCAATCAAATCTAACAAAAACTAATTAGCACAACACATATTTAACAACAAATAAACAAAATTTATAAAAGTGATACATAAATTTGTAGAAGAACTAAAATACCATTAAAAAATTCATTTCGCCAAATATCAACAAAAAAACATAAATCATAAATCAAAATGTTCCTCATAGCATATATATATATATATAACAAATAGACTATACATATAACTAAATAACAACACTTACATTAATCAAAATTAAGATTAAAAATTTTATAATGCTACTTTAAAATAAAATATTATAAGAATAAAATTACACTTACCTCATTGAAGAGTGAAGCTCAAGGGTGGCAAATGTCCAATCAAACATGAACTACTGTCTCTTATACACATCCCCATTTTTCATCTTTTTTTTTTTTACTGGGTGACACACACCTGTCTCTTATACACATTTGATGTGTATATTTTATTTTAACAGTTGTGTATAGGAAAATTAATAAGTCTTGTTTTTAAGTTTTTAAATTTTTGGGTTCGAATTTTTGAATAACCCAACTCAATCCAAATAGTAGGCGGCCGAGTTTTCGAGCTAACCCAAAACTCTAAATTTAAAAAAAGAAAAAAAAAGGGAAAATGCTTGAATAAAGCTCAACACTTGCAATATCATTTTACAGCAACAATTAGTCATTATTCGGGTATTCAAATTTATTCAGATTGAGTTAGATTTTAAAATGTAACTCAACTCAACCATACTAAAATTTGGTAATTCAATCCAAATAATTCGAAACTCTAAAACTCAACCCATTAAATCTTAAATTCATTCAAGTTAGGTCGAATTTTTGAGTTAGGTTATATTACCTTATGAACACTCTAGCTGTGCTAGTAGAAATAAGAAAGAAAAGAGGTGGTAGACATTACTACCACTTGCCAAGTGTGTGAATTGTGATTCTTCACATTTACATATTTCATCCCGTCGTCCGTATTAGATAAGTAATTTCGTATAATTTTATATTTGGTTAGATTTTAAATATGAAATTATCATTTAACTTAACTAATTTAATCGTAATTTCCTGACTATATGGGATATTATACATCCCACAGGGTTCTTTGGTATTAATAATCTCACCAGACAAAATGTAAAATGCTTAAACTACGTATTAAATTAATATTTTCTTGTAATAATTATTATTTTAAAATCACAGTCTTTCATCCTACCACTCATTTTGTTATTTTACGTGAAAATACATATTTTAGTAGATGATTCACATTTATTCTTTTATTGTATTATTTTTTATTTTACAAATTATAGTGCCTTATTTTTATTTAAATGATTCTTTTTTATAAAACATATATTCTCAAACACAGTAAATTAATACTATTAACTAAATGAAAATGTCTAATTGTATCAAAACGCTATATTCTTTTTAATTAATAAATGTAATTGCTAGTTTTTTTTTTTTCAAAATTAATCCAACATATTACTACTATTACAAATTTTATCATTCCTTCCTAATTTATGTATATATTTCAATAATTTTATTAGTTTATTTATTTTTAAATATAACATTATATGATTTTAAAACTATTTAATGTATGAAAATTTTAACATAATTAAGAATAATGGATGATATTAAAAAAATACTTCAATATCTACCAATAGATCTATCCATATATTTTCAATAAAAATATAAAATTATATTATTATTAAAATATTCCATCAATATTCTAAATAAACTAAATATAGAATTATAATTTAAGAATGAGTCGTCTCCGAATTATCATCGATTCGGCATAATTTATTTGTATACCAAACGAACCCTAAAAAACAAAACTCCATCGGCATCAGTCTTCAAATTTAAAGAAAACAAAAAAAAAAAACTGAACCTTCAAAAAATTCTGGTAAAAAAAAAAAAAAAAAAAAACACTCTACAGTTCTGTGACAGACTGAAGAAAAACACATCTAGATGTTTATTGA
The DNA here is from genome assembly GCA_025175665.1 of Cinchona pubescens. Taxonomy (NCBI): domain Eukaryota; kingdom Viridiplantae; phylum Streptophyta; class Magnoliopsida; order Gentianales; family Rubiaceae; genus Cinchona; species Cinchona pubescens. The sequence goes on from JANKKI010000091.1 coordinate 747,261, forward strand.
TTCTGCCTTGAAGAAATTGGAGTGGATAGAGGATAATTACAGCTTGGATTCTCCATTGAAGGATCAAGTCTTGAACCTTAAACAGGAGTTGAGATTTCTGAGGACTTATCTCATCTTCATGGGAATAATATCAGCTGGGAGTGTGAAGAATAATAATATTGGAACAGTTGAAGCAGTATTGAGAAAGGCAACAACAGACGAGGAGCTTTCGGCTGAGAAAGTTTCTCATGATATTTCTTTCGTGCTTATCAATTGTTAAGGATTTCAAGCCAGAAATCAGAAAAGCTTATGCCATCTTCGGGGATCAGTCCCGGCCGGAATCAGAATCCAGCGCGCCTCTGGTTCCTATATTACTGATGGATCTCGTCGACTCCATCCTTGAGAACCTGCAGGATCTTCTTCTTCGTCACTTCAGAAACTCTGGTAGAGGGGATAAAAGAAAAAATTTCTTTTCTGAAGGAGAAGCTAAGTTTCATTAGGCAATTCCTCGTGATTTCTGCAAAGCCGGGCATTATGCCCCAGAGATTTCTGGGGGATTTTCTGAATTATGTTCGGGTTGCTGCTAACCGTGCGGCGTGTTTGTCCTTTTTCTGCTGGGCTGATGAAATGGATGAAGCCATCGAATTTGAAATGGATGTAAAATTCTCTGATTTGCTACGGAAGATTAGCCCTCGTACTTCACACCACATAGAGATGCTATGTTGGACTCCTCAGAGCTTCTAAGCCGATGATTGGCTATGATAACAAGACAATTGAAGTAGCCAGCTTCGCCAATTTTCTCCTACAAAACTCGGGGTTTTCAGTTAGATATCAAATGCCATCCATTCTTGAAGATTTAACATACATCTTGACAGTTTTAGTGGATCTACCGGATGATGAGTGCACAGGAGATTTGGAGCGGATATCAGCAGATATGCCTAGCAGCTGCTAGGGAGGCGGGATCATTTCAGGAAATGAATCGTGGGTCGATTTTGTGGTTAGTTCAAAAGATGAAGCTTATCAAAGCAGAGATATTGCTGATAAAACTTGCATGTTCTGAGCACCGATTGATGGTCCCTTTTAAGGATAAGATGTGTAGCCCTTCATGAGGGGTTGAAATTCCTAACATCAGCATTTTCCTTTGATGATCATAAAGAGGGCCGGGAACTCCTCCTGCAGGAACATGTTAAAGCACTCGCCACCGAGGTAACATCTCTGATTTACTCAATTCATGAAAAGAAAAGTTTTACAGAAAAAATGGCAACGAAGACAAACGTTTCCCTCTTTTTGCTGCTGAAAAAGATCAATCTAGTTAAGGCAGAGACGCATGTAATGGAGCTGAGAAATCAAAATGATAAATTATTGGTGTTTCATATGAAAGATCAAATTGAGAGGCTTCATGAGGGGTTGAGATTCTTGAGAATCTTTCTAATGGAAATCCGGAGACTTGAATGCTGTGATTAAAGATGGAAATTTGCTCTTGACACATATTGAAGCTACGGCCACCAATTCATTACTTCTCGTGTCCTCATTTCATGTGCATCAAGTGGCAGATGATATCAGTGTCTAGTGAATTTAGTATTCCTCTTTTCAGGTCTCTTGATAACATGACGAAGTTTATCAAGGCACAAGTGTTACTGGGTGAACTACAAAATCATGAGCATTGTTTGATCATACACCACATGAAAAATGAAGTTGACACCCTGGAACAGGGACTTAGATTCCTTGTAACTTTCCTCATGAACCCTCCCAAGAAGTACAAGGAAGAAGGGGAACTGATTTTGATGAAAAGTCGAACTCTGGCCAATGAGGCGGCAAGTCTGATTTTCTCATTGCATGACAATAGAATGACAGAGGATACAACCCAGGAAATTAGGCTTTTTCTTCCAGAGTTAGTAGAGAAGATCGTGCGTTTGAAAGGAGACATCAAAAGAGTTTATAGATTTCAAGTTTCAGAAGATTTCGGGTCTAATCTCCGCAGGATTGATGGGCTGGTCCTTTTAAGTAACCTCTCTGGCAGTGTAAGCCAACTGCTAAACTGTATTGACGATTCAGTTGTTTCCATGAAATATCACATTGAGATGTTACATCAGGAGCTGGAGTTCCTACTTTGTTTCCTAATGGATACTGCAGAGCTACGTAATGAGCACGAGGAATTACAAGATCTCTGGGAATGTATTAAGGATATTGCATATGAAGCTGAATATGTCATTGACTCATTTCTGGTCAGAGGTGATCCTTTATGGTACTTTATGCTGTGGATTTCCCAGACAATGGAAGAGACTATACTGATCCGAATGAAGATCACAGAGATTTATGATGAGAAAAGGTTTCAGGACAGGGTTCATAATGTTACCGGGATAAGAACCAATGACGTGCTATCACTGGTCAGGTTCAGGACTGATAATGATGTAGTTGCTCTTAAAGATGAGGTACATATTGTGCCACATCATTGACAGGTTACTAAGTGGAACAAAGAACGTGGGAATGGTACAAATTGTAGGCATGCATGGTCTTGGTAAGACAACTTTGGCACAGATGGTGTATAACGATTTCATGGTCATGAATTATTTCAATTTTCGTTTGTGGTTATCTCTCTCTCAAGCTCGTGGAAGGAGGGAATTGTTGCTTCATATGCTGAGTTCTTTTACTAAAGTCAATCATGTTGAACAGTCCATGGCTGATGAAGATTTGGAAATTCTATTTTACAGAAATTTGAAGGGCAGAAGATACCTCATTGTTATAGACAATTTGGAGGACATTCAAATATGGTATGACTTAAGACGCACATTTCCAGATGATAGTACTGGAAGTAGAGTTGTGATCACTACCCGACTTCATGATTTAGTTTTTGCAGATTATTTGTGTCTTAAACATTGTATTCGTAGGCTTTCTTACGAGGAAAGTTGGGAGTTATTGCAGAAGAAGCTCTTTGGTGAAGAGAAATGCCCCTTCAACATTTATGGAAGTTGGAAAAGAAATTTCAGCAAAGTGCAACGGACTACCTTACGCAATTGTTACGGTAGCTAATCTACTCATCAAAAAGCTAAAGCAACTTGATTGGTGGATACAAGTAGCAGATAATTTAAGCCCTCACCTTGTTACAAATAGAGACATGGATTTACTGGAGACAGGTTACAACCACTTACCCAATCACTTGAAACCCTGCCTTGTTTATTTCCTAGCATCCTCAGGAGACAAAGAATTTCCTGTCCGGAACTTGTTGTGGCAATGGATTGCAGCAGGATTTATTGAAAGAAAAAGGTCAAAGCTCTTGGAAGATGTTGCAGAGGATTATCTATTGGAGTTAATTGACAGAGGTCAGATAACTCTTTCAGCAAGAAAATCCAATGGTGGTGTCAAAACATGCCGAGTTCATGGTATGGTACAAGATCTATGCATAAAAATAGCTGAAGAGGAAAATTTTTTACAACCAATAACAAGTTATAATGAATTTGTTTGTGACCCACTCAGATGATTTGGATTATAGCATTGATTTTGACCATTCTTCCTCGTCGATACCTTTAAAGTATGAGCAAGGTCAGCAGGAGCCCATTTGTTTTGATGGACAGGATTTTATAACGATGAGGCATTACACTCCATGTGTTCGTAGTCTACAATTTTCTGGTTCTAGTTATAAAAGAAATCCAAGACTGTCCAATGATATTTCAGTCACTTTTGAAAATTTTAAATTTCTTAGGATTCTGAATTTGGAGAGCGTCATATTGACAGTCGATTCTTTTCCCTTTGGTCTACAGCTACTGGTACTGTTGCGATACTTGGCTTTAACAGGACATGTAAAATATGTCCCAAATACAATAGCCAACCTGTGGAACCTAGAAACATTTCTTGTGAAGGGGTTACGCGGTGAAGTTACATTACCAGATTCATTTTGGAATATGAGGAGATTGAGGCACGTACACATAGATGGTCGTCTTGCTTTGAGCTTGCCAGAATATTGAGCTTGAACAGTCTTCCCAACTACTAGAAAATATGGACACTTTTTCGACTCCAGTCCTTCGTTATGGGAAAGAGTCAGAAGCCATGATGAGAAACTTCCCCAAACTTCGGAAACTCAGATGCATATTTCTGGGGTCATGGGATTGTTGGAGTGGGAGGAATAAGTTTCCAGTGTTGGACTTTCTAGCCAACCTTGAGTCACTCAACATACTTTATTATGGTAGATTTCTAGATTCTTGTGAATTTAGCTTTCCCATGAATGTCAAAAAATTGACAATGTCAAATTTTTGTCTTCCATGGAGTGAAATTTCAACAATTGCCAAACTACCAAATCTTGAGGTTCTAAAATTGCTAAATAGAGCTTTTGTGGGACAAAGATGGGAAATGGCACAAGGAGAATTTGTTAACCTCAAATATTTGAAACTGGAGAACCTGGACATTGTTCAGTGGAATGTTGGTGAGAACTTTCCTCGTCTTCAGAAACTAGTATTACAAAGATGCAAGGTGCTTGAGGAGGTCCCTTCAACTTGTGTATGACTTTCTCAGCTCCAATTGAAGTGCACTGGTGCAACGATTCTGTTGTGGATTCAGCAAGGCAAATCTTGGAGGAACGTTCAGGATTGGGCGATGAAAATTTCTCCATTATTATTAATCTTTATGAATTATGAAACTCCCTCCTTCTGGCTGGATGTAGCACATTATCTGCTGAATTTGTGTAAGCAAATTTGATCTGTATGTATTTGTGCGCGATTATTTATCTATGTTCTGTTATCCTTTTTGGTCCGCTACATTCCAAATGCGCCTTTGGGGGAAAATTATCCATGGCATAATATCATGAATTCCTTGATTTATAAACTATCACATCACTTCACATTATTCCACTTCACATTATCCCACTTCAGATTAGATCCCGAAACAAATTCAAGCTCATACCAAAGGGATTTATAACACTATTTAATGGATTGGAATTTGGTTTGGTAGGGACTTTGAATTTGGTTTGGAAGTTTGCTTGTAAGATTGATAAGATAAGTGCTGGAATTGCAACATCCACTTGAATATGATGTTCATGTTACCTTGTGGTGAACCGAGTTTGCGTCACCAATGCAATTCTGTTAACAATTTACAATAATATTATGCACTTGATTTCAGGCAGCTTGTCACGCCCTGCTTCCGGGATTTCGTGACCGTCGTGCTTTTAGCTTTCTCAGAGGATATAAGGTTTAAAACTATCAAATTCTTGATCACTCTCTTAATAAAATTTACGAACACTTGTAAAATGGTTATATAATGGGATTATTCAATAAATAGTGGCAATTCTTTATCACCGGATCGCACATACTACATATATAAATTATTAATTTCAAAACTCAATTTACACACATGCATACATACTTTATCTACAATCCAAATTACATGAGAAATAATAACAAAACACAATCGAAATAATAAATATTTATGAGTAAGTGGCGAAATCATTAAATTCACAAACTAAACAAATATCACACGTTGAGCCGTCAAATCCATACAATCCAATATGTGAAGAATACAAATGGCTCAAGAGTCACTAAGGACTTGCTGACACTACAAATATCTAACTTTATACTTTTAGGAATAGGGCCATATGCCCCTTCTTCATCTCAGGGCCAAAAATCATTTTCACCATATCGATTAAAACTAATTTCGATCTAGATGTGTATAAGAGACAGGTCTAGACTCTTGATCTAGACAAATATCACATGCAAACAAATATATTCAAACGGAGCATTCCCAAACACATAGATCAAGCAATAAGCATATAGCAAATAATTTATAGTGCCACTTACATACATTTAATATAAAACAAATAATTCAAATATCTCACGATTCTAATTTATATGTAAATATATAATTTTCAAATATCCTTTAATAGTGCAAAAATATTTAAAAAATATGAAAAGAAATTACAACATATACTGATCAAATTCTTGCTTACTAAAATCACCCGATTCTATTAATTTACCAACACCTCAACAATAAAAGTAGGCTCAATTCCCACAAAACGAAATCTTTATAAACTCTAATATAATGGACCATACCCCTGTTCCCAAACAAAGACCCGAAATAAGCAAAATAAGAACCACCATTCCTTTGATAGTATTTGTCAGATGCTTAATCAATTAACCTCTTTGCTTTCTCTACATTAGAATCCCACGGGTAAGAAGACATAACATCTTGCTACTATCTATTAACTCAAAAAATAATCTCCAATGACCCGTACCCTATTCCAAATTACCAAATTAATTCCAATATGAGTTGGCCATTAGGAATATTCACACAAGAATCACATAGGCCCTAAGTTTTCAAGACAAGCGGATCCACTTCAACCTGAAAGTTTCCAAATATAAACCAAATGTCGAAACCTATGTATCAAAGCCTAAACATCAAAAACTAAATATTAACACCTAACCATAACAAACCCCATAGTCCGCATCTTAAACCCTAAGTCTAGGACATGCGCGAGATCATAATCTATTGCTCGATACCATTCTATCACACTCCGCCTCGAGGGTCTGTGACCGCCGAGCCCTCACTTTTTTAGAGGACACAAGGTTCAAAACCATCAAATATCCACCATGAAAACCTCACGAACACACGTAAAATGGTTATATAATGGGTGAGCAAAATACGAGCTTAGTGCGATAGTAGTTCCCTTGCACGGATTGCACATGCTATATTTATAAATTATCAAGTTCAAAATTATTTTACATGCAGGCATACTTTATATACAATCAATATCACATGCAAAATAATAACAAGACATAGTTGAAACTGTAATAAATATTTATAAGTGGCAAAATCATTAAATTCACAAACTAAACAAATATTACACATTGAGCAGTTAAATCCATACAATGCTCCATTAGAATCCAAATCTCCTCATATTCACATTATGAATCTGGTATAAGTAACACAGGATATGTAACCCCTCACTTTAAATTATTTCTATAGTAAAATATTTCTTGGCTATTGTCCCATGTCAAAAATACCTATCTCCGTAACATATTGGATCAAAACTAATTTGGGACTTATTCCCACTAACTCTACCAAAGTTACCAAGCGGCTAGGCAAATATCAGATGCAAAAAAATATATTCAAACGGAGCATTCCCCAAGCACATACATCAAGCAATAATACATACAAATAATTTAAAGTGCCACTTACATACATTTGATATAAAACAAATAATTCAAATATCTTACATACGATCCAAATTTATGCGTAAACATATAATTCATATATCATTTAATAGTACAAAAAATATTTAGAAAACATGAAAGGCTAAACTACACCACCTACCGATCAATTCACAAGTGGACGCTTACCAAGTACTCGAGTAATAACAGGAAGTCCATACCTAAATATATGCCAAATAAGTTTGATTATATTTCAGGATATCTCCAAAATAAACAGAATCTGTCTCGAGTAAACATCTAGATGTGTATAAGAGACAGCATGAGCCCGACCCTACACATCTAGCCCGGGCCAATTGATAGCAGACCATGTCCACTTATTCTGCTTCAATTCTGTGTTTTCCTCCTCCAATTAATTACTGCATCAAACATCCTCATTACACCCTTATTCATTTGCCTTGTTTTCACGTATTCCTAACTATAAAAGCCAATAGTATATAAATCATCAAAGCCTTTCTTTGTCTTCATACAACCCATGAACCAATTGAACAAATTAGCACTACTCTAATTTTTAGCAATCAGACATGCTAGCATCGTCTTAACTCTCTATTCATAAGTCTCAATTTCGAATCCACAAATAATTCTTTAATTAGATTTATAACAAGATTAATATATCATCATATATTGCCCATTAAATCTGAATTAGACCAAATATATTATGTAAGTCTATTTTCTCTAAAAATCCAAAGATATAATTCTAACCCTATAAATATAAAACCCTTAATAAAATTCACTACAAGAAAATGAGGCTTTAGTGACGAAAATCCCAGTGGCGACACAAATTCGTCAATAAAGGGTGTTATTAGTGACGATTTTGTCTCTTATACACATCTAGATGTGTATAAGAGACAGGTTAACGAAATACAAAAGTCGACACTAAATAGTCATTACGTCATCACTAAAGATTAGGCGGAAAATTGCGAAAATATCTAGGATTTAGTTACGATATTTTGTTGTCACTAATATTTTAGTTTAGTGACGATGTCTCATGCGTCGCCATTATTGTAGGTTGTCTAGGACAATTTAGTGAGGATTATTCAGCATTGATATTTTTAGTATTAGTCATTGGTTTAAGTTATCAGTATTGACTTTACATATAGAAAAAAGGACTGTCTCTTATACACATCTGATGGTCTCGATATACGCTGCAGCGGGAAAACGACGTCGTCGAGACTCAGAAAGTGAAGATCGAGTCGGAGTCTCGATTTCTTCGACGAATCTACCTTTTCCCCTTCCTCCAAGACCCTCTTAACAAAGGATATGAAGCACACACCCTTTTTTCTTCAAACTTCCACCCGATCACACCACCCACTCAAACCTCTACCCCGATTCACACCACCCACTCAAACCTCTACCCCGATTCACACCATCCCTGAACCACCAATTTCAAAGTAACTCCTCAATAATCCATTGCCACCACATGAAGGTAAAATCCCTCTCGATTTGTACTAATTTTAAGTTTCAATCCACCCCTTCTTGAGTTAGGGTTTTGATTTTGTTATATGTGATTTGTAGTTATTTTTGTACGAATTTAATTTGTTAATCCTTGTCAATTTGGGTAGTTGGAGGGATTATTTTTAGATCCATTTTTCTTGTGAATTATCCAAAAAAAAAAAAATTTACCATGGGATCTTTTATAGAATCATTTTCCGGAGAGTTTGTTGGAGAATGTCGCATGTTTGGCGTGTAGAGGGGCTGTCTCTTATACACATCTAGATGTGTATAAGAGACAGAATGCATACAAGTTGGTGATTTGAATCATTTCTCTATCCTATTTTTCTTCTATTTAGTATATTGATGTCAGTTCTGCATATTCGAGGAGACAGAGTTCATGGTATTTATGTCTAAGGCAGTTTGCTTTTTGGATACTTGTGTAGTCTTTATGGAATTTATTGGTGAACACACATATGAACGGAAGACCTTGTCTCTTATACACATCTAGATGTGTATAAGAGACAGGGATATGTAACTAGGGAACCACTTGCTAGGGCGGTCTGTGTATTTCGGAATAGGCTTGTAGATTTTGGAAATGGTGTATCTTGTTGTCCAATAGTAGTTAAAATGTCAAAACAAGCTATAAAAAGTTTTTCTAGCAAGTGTTGTGGTAGTTGTATTTCTGAACCTCTGGTGAATATTTACTAATTACGTATAAGGATGCCCATTATTGGAGGAACTCTTTGTATTGCTAGAGCTTGTGAATTATTGACAAGTAGCTTCTACCCAAAATAACATTGTAAGTGCTATTTAGTACCTTTATAAATATACGTCATGTTTATGCAAGTAATTGATTATTTTACTATAAAACATGAGTGATCCTAGGAATTTCCATTAAGTTTCATCCTGAATGGTATTAAATAGATGTCCATAAAAGATGTAAACATGTTTTAGTGATGATTTTCCATCAATATGTGAAAAGTGCCATTTTTTGTCTTTATTGGTTATTGAATGTTTGACTTCAATAATTTTGAAGTTATTGAACTTATACAAAAATTGGTTTTTGTTTCGAAGCGTTGGAATGAAAATAAGTTTTTTAATTAGTTTAGTGTCTACGATCTGCATATTTAGTGGTTGATTTTAAGTAAGTTGTCTAATTTTTATGAAAATCATATTTAGGATATGGAAAAGAGTTGGATGACAATTGACAACGGAGGACGAACGATATGCATTGGGTGTTCAGGGTTTTAAAATTTGCATATTCTAATAAAGATCATCCACTAAAATTGAAACTTCCTTACAAATGTTGCAATCAGCTGTCGTAATCAATCAAAAAGTGTATAAGAGGAGCATCTATTTGATGCTCCACCTGTCTCTTATACACATCTAGATGTGTATAAGAGACAGCATATGATCACCATCAAGATGATTCAGGATGAGGAACATGTACTGCATGAAGGGTTCCATGATGAAGATGAGGATGATGACCTAGATGACATGTTAAATGACCTTTCTCTTGCTAATTGTGGGGAGGGTTGGCAAGATATTGGTTGTTCTTCAAGTGATCGTATTGCAAAGAAGATGCATATTTAACATCTAGATGATGTAAACAACATCTTTACCCGGGGTGCAAGTCATTCTCTAAATTGTCATTCATCGTCTCTCTACTTCACCTAAAGACCATGAGTGGTTGGACTATCAAATCATTTGATGGTTTGCTTGAAATTTTCATAAAAGCTCTTCCAAATAGTGCTTCTGTGCCTAAATCTTTCTATGAATGCAAAAAGATCATTCGAGATTTGGGGTTCAAATATGAAAAAATTCATGCATGCGTGAATGATTGTGTTCTCTTTCATGGAAGAATATGCATCCAATACCACCTGTCCAAACGATAAATGCAAAGAGCCACGTTTTAAGGAAGAAGGTCACAAGGTTCCTAGAAAAGTTCTTCGCTACTTTCCTTCTAAAATCAAGGTTGCAGAGATTGTTTGTCAATGATGAGGTAGCAAATGCATCAGCAGGCAACACCTGAATCGGGGTGGAGGTTTGAGTGAGTGGTGTGCATGTTTTAGAAAAATTAACACTACAAAAAAAAATGTTTGATAGAGTTCATCCTTCCTTTGCTCAGGACCCAAGAAGTGTTAGGTTAGGCCTTGCAACTGATGGATTCAGACCCATATGTAGCAATTCAGATGTGTCTAAGAATAGATCCAATTTTTCTTGTCCCTTACAACCCTTTTGGAAGTGCATGAGAGACTTTCTGAGTCTCGACGACGTCGTTTTCCCGCTGCAGCGTATATTATGTATATCTGTATTTTATACACATCTGATTGTAAAGAGACAGTTGTTATAGAACTGTTGCCTACTGATGGTTAATCAATTATTTTGCATGCCCTGTTTGCATGAATGATACAATTTCTGAATACTTACCTTTTAGTAGGAAATTATGTTACATGGGGCATCGTAGATTTCTATCCTCTAACCATCAGTGGAGAAAGGATAAGAAAAATTTCAATGGCAAAATAGAAATTCGAGGGCCTGTTGTGCCTAAATCGATATGAAATTTTAAATGAGGTTCAAATGTTGAATGATGCCATGAACTCTTTCGTAAATCTTGACAGGTGCATCTAAGAAAAAGAAAGCGCAATGTTTCTCCTGTCCATTATACACAACTGTCTGTCTCTTATACACATCTAGATTCTTAAGTAGACTTAAATTACGGCACAAGGTTGCTAGACATCATGATGGAAACAAAAACAAAAATGAGAGCTTATTAGCTCGATAGTCTCTTATACACATCTAGATGTGTATAAGAGACAGCTTATGAAATAGAGGAAGGTGCTTCAATTCATGACATCAATTAAGTTCCCCGATGGTTTTGCTTCAAATGTCTCTCGCGCATAAAGGTGAAGAGTTTCAATTGTCCGAATGAAAAGTCATGATTTTTATGTTTTCATACAACGGATTCTCACAATTGCAATTAGAGGATGTTTGACAAAAGAAGTTCGACAAGTTTTATTTGAGCTTAGTGAATTCTTCAAGAAGTTGTGTTCAAAACTTCTTTTGTAGATGTTCTACAGGAAGAGAGAACATTGCTCTCATTCATGTGCAAGTTGGAGCGACTTTTCCCACATTCCTTCTTTGACATAATGATACATCTTATGGTTCACTTACCATATGAATCAAAATTGCGGTCCATCACAATATCGTTGGATGTTTCCATTCGAGAGGTAACCGATGACATATTAGTTTTATATGTGCTTTTCCCACAAAATATGCAATTAAAAGCTAAAGCTGTTAATTATGCACATCCCTTAAGAAATCCAGAGAAGATGTGTATAAGAGACAACTGTTCATTTATTATAAGAATTTTGGTCATAGACAAGAATTGCCTAACTTCTTTGCACTGTTCATATACATGATGTTATACACAATACATCCAATATCAAGTATGACAGTCATTATTTTCCTGGTGATTTAGGTCCTGGAATTAACATGCAATAATGGATAATATTATTGAAGTTGAATACTTAGTAGGAAAGAAGAAGGTGTTGATATTTAAATGTAAATGGTGGAACACTGGAGATAGGAATGGATTACATATTGATAAACGAAGGGAATATTTGTAGTGTTAATTTTTCTAAAACATGGTACAATGATCAGCCTTATATTATAGCAGATCAAGTTCACCAAGTGTTTTATTTGAATGATCTTAGATTAGGTAGAAATTGGCATGTTGTACAAAGGTTTAGTCCTCGTAACTCGTATGATGTTCCACAAAGGCCAGACAACGGGCCAGATGAAGAAGTTTTTCAAGAAGAAGAAGCAAGCATAAACCTAGTCGTTGATTTGAACTTCGACATGCCATCTCTTCAAGGGGCACTTTGTCTTTGCAGATGTTGCCTGCTAATTCAGTTCACACCAACGCAATGAAGGGTTCATCAAGGGTCCCTCTAGTTCATGATGATGACTTTATCAATGATGATGACATTAATGGAAATCAATGAATCTCGCACGATGAAAATGAAGACTTGTGGCCTAATGACTAGTTTTCGCAAATTGGTGCTTTGCATTTTAATTTTTTTTGAATTTGTATACTTAAGTATACTAGTTTATGTGCAACATCTTAATTTGTATACTTAAGTTGTCATCAATTTTATTTTATTTTTACAATATTGTTTCATCTTTTGTTCTTTTCTAGTAGTAGCCTCACTACCTTGTATGCAGCACTAGGATCTTATACACATCTAGATGTGTATAAGAGACAAGGCCTAACCTAACACTTCTTGGGTCATGAGCAAATGAAGGATTCCAAATGCAAAGCGACCTGCAGGAGTGAATAGTGAGGCAGGTTCAATTACTCTGTTGCTCCATTCAGTAAGAGTACAGTTGATCCACGTTCGAAGAAAAGGCCAATTGTGCAATCTTCTCCCAGACGAAGTGCACGCCTTACACCTAACAAGGTCATAACTACTTTTGATCTTACGAATGAATCAGAAAATGAACCAGAGCAGCCAGCTTCAACAGGCACGAATTGGTGCTCCACCCAGATAACATTTCATAAGCTGGAAAGTCATTTATCTGTCTCTCACTAAACTTCTAGCAGCCTATATTGGGCAGCACAGGCACCATGAAAATGATGAAGAAGATGGGCAAGAACCAGCGTGAGACACATGAAGAAGATGAGCACAACCACATATTCTAATAATGAAGAAGATGCTCACATTATGTGACATAAAGAATTCTAGATGGCTCATTTGTTTATTGGATAGGGAAACATTTCCTTCATCTATACTCAACTACTTTAATCATTTCTACTTTTTCTTTTCTTCTTTGGGTTGGGTTCAATTTTCCTTTTATCGAGTCAGGGTGCATTTTTGTTTTTGTTTCCTCTGTTTCTATTTTTACTTAAGATAGGGAGCCAAGAATACATCATACTATTATTTCTTGCTTTAGGCCTTGCTTTCTTTCTTTCTTAGGGCAATGAGCAGACAAGAATATATTATGTGGTTCGTCTTATTGCTCAAATTCATGAATTTTATTTCTATACAATGCAATTATTACATGCATTTCTTATATGTCAGTACCCTAAAGTGTTCCAATACTAACTATTTACTATGTCTTATAATAAATGAGCAGTTGTATTGGCAGCAGAGAATCTACAAGAATATCAAATTGGCCAATAGAAGGAGGAAAAGG